>WOXC01007383.1:600000-827931 GCA_011680675.1 Gymnobelideus leadbeateri | reverse complement strand
TCATCCCATTCACATTCACAGTAATGATGACTATCTGTCTCTTCCCTTCCATCCTATTCCCTCCCCTGTTTATGTTTTTGTTTCTTCCTTCTCCCTTCCCCTCCTTGAAGTTTTCCCTTTTGACCGCCCCTTCCCTCAGTGTTCCCACCCAGTGACCCCCCTTCTTAACCTACCCTCTCCCCTTACTACTATTTCCCTCCCTTATAATCCCTCCCTTTAGTCTCCTCCTTTTCACGCCCCCCTTACCCTCCCACTATCTATAGGACACAATAAATTTTTATACTTATCAGAGTAAATTGCTCCCCGTTTGATTCCAAACCAATGAGAGTAAATTTCAAACAGTGCTCCTCTCCCTCCCTCCAATTCCTCTATTTAATGAATTTGTGTGTCTATTCACGTTAGATTCTTAAACTTCACTGATTAATTTGATCCTTCTTTGAACCAGAACCAGTGAGAATAGTGTTTAAATGATGTTCCTCTCCCTCTTACTTTCTCTTCTTCTATAGTGTGTTTTGATGCCTCTATGCCTCTTCAGATGGCATATTTTACCTTTTCCTAGCTCATCCTTTCCTTTTTCCCATTACAGTACCATTGATCCCCTTAATAGTCTTTTTTTTTTTTAGACTCCATGTTAGTGCATTCATACCCACACCCTCTAAGTATAACCCTTCTGCAGGTCATGATAATCATAGAGATTTCAAATATTGACAGTTATCAGCTCCACATATAGGGATGTGAACATTTTGCTCTTGTTGCATCCCAGGTAATGAGCTTGTGTTTGTGGGTGTGGGTGTGTGCCCTTCTGCATGTGTGAGTCTATGTTACCCTTGTTTACCTTTTTATGTCCTTCTGGAGTCTTGTAATTGGAGATCAAATTTTCCATTGAGCTCTGGCTTTTTCATTAGGAAAGTCTGGAAGTCCTTTACTTCATTAAACGTCCACGTCCTTGCCTGAAAGATTATGCTCAGTTTTGCCAGGTAGTTAATCCTTGGTTGTAGTCCTAGCTCTCTTGCCCTAAGAAATATCAAATTCCAGTCCCTCCCCTCTTTTAATGTAGAAGCTGCTAGGTCCTGTGTGATCCTAACTGTAGCTCCTCGATATTTGAATTATTTCTTTTTGGCTGCTTGTAGAATTTTTTCTTTAATCTTATAATTCTGGAATTTGGCTACTATATTTCTTGGAGTTTTCAGTTTGGGATCTCTTTCAGGAGGAGTCCGGTGAATTCTATCAATAGATATTTTATCTTCTGATTCCAGGACCTCAGGACAGTTTTCTTTGACAATCTCTTGGAGGATATTGTCTAGACTGCTTTTCTCATCATGGCTTTCTGGTAGACCAATAATTCTTAGGTTGTCTCTCCTGGATCTGTTCTCTAGGTCAGTTATTTTTCCAGTGAGATATTTTACATTTTCTTGCAATTTTTTGATCATCTTGTTTTTTCGATTGACTCCTGCTGCATCATAGAGTTCTGAGTTTCAGTTTGATTGTATCTAATTTTTAGTGAATTATGGTCTTCAGTTAGTTTTTGAAGTTCCTTTTTTAGGGAGGTATTTTCTTTTTCCAAGTTGGTCACTGCCTCCCTGATTTGGTCTTTAAAATTTTTCTTAAGCTCCTCCAGGAATGCTATTTGAGCTTGAGACCAGATCATTTTTCCTTCTGTGGTCTCTGGTGTGGGCAGAGAGTCTATATTTTCCTGTGTGTTTTGTTGTTCTTGACCTGCATAGTATGCTTGAATAGACTTTCTTGCCTTCCCCTTCTCCTTTTCAGCTACCTTCCTTCCCATTGTGACTTCCTGTTTCTCAGTGTCTCAGACTATGAGTTTGGGACCTGATCCCTGACTTTGAATACCTCTGGATGGCTAATTTATGGCTAAGTCAGGGAAGTCAGTGAGAATGTAAATGTGTAAGTGGGGATGAGTCTGACCACTCAGATTCCTGCCTCTATACCCCTGGGACATAAGTAGACTTTGTTGGTAGGTAGGTGGGGCATGTTGGGTCCCCTCCCTCTCTTCTCTTCAGATTCCTGGCTGTCTCAGTTACACCCTTTCTTGGAGATTCTCAAGCCTGAGGCTATTTCCATTAACTTGGGATTTCAATCTGGGTGGGAGACTTATCTTTGGGTTTTCTGCTTCATGAAGGAGGGATGGGAGGATCGGAGCAGCTAGAATTTACTTTGCCATTCCAGCCCCTGTATCATACAGGCAGGCAGTTTCTAAATTTCCAGGCTGGGGGCTGAATGCAGCCTGAGAAGCCACTCTCTCCACTGGGGGCCCGACTCTCCTACCTGGCTCCAATGATCCGTTCCCTCTGCGAGATGACTGCGATTCGTCCTTGGTAAGTCTGCAGGCTGGGGCTTTTTCTCTCTCTGGTGTAGTCTGCTTGCCTGCTCTTAGGTCTGAGCTGTGCAGACCCCACACGCTCTGCGCTCGACCTGTGCGGACACTCTGGGCAACCTCCTGTGCTGGATTCTGCCACACTCTGTCTTCCACTGGGCTCCGTCACTCTGGAATCCGCTCAGATTTACCCTTTTGGACTTAGTGACAGAGGAGCTCAGCGAGGTTACTGCTTCCTTTCCGCCATCTTGGCTCCGCCTCCCCTACTGATTCTCTTTAATCTCTATTTCAGCATTTTTCTCCATGTCATGCCCACTATCACTGAAAGCTCTCTCCCAGACCCTCTCCTCTTTCTCTCTGGCACTCTCACTTTATAATCTCATCACCTTGAAAGTCCTCTATTCCACTGAATGACCATATTTTCCCATGAAACAAAATACTCAGTTTTGCTGGGTAGGTGACCCTTGGCTTCAATCCCAGCTCTTTTGCCCTCTGGAATATCATATTCCATGCCCTTCTATCCCTCAGTGTAGAGGCTGCCAGGTCCTGTGCTATTCTGATTGTGTTTCCACAATATTGAAATTGTTTCTTCCTGGCTGCTTGTAGTATTTTCTCCTTGATCTGGGGATTCTGGAACCTGGCTATAATATTCCTGGGAGTTTTCTTTTTGGGATCTTTTCAGGAGGTGATCGGTGGATTCTTTCAACCTCTATTTTGCCCTCTGGGTCTAAAACATCAGGGCAGTTTTCCTTGAGAATTTCTTGAAGGATGATTTCTAGGTTCTTCTTTGATCATGGCTTTCAGGTAGTCCAATAATTTTTAAATTATCTCTCCTGGATCTATTTTCCAGGTCAGTGGTTTTTCCCATGAGATATTTCACATTGCCTTCTATTCTTTCATTTGTTTGGATCTGTTTAACAGCATCTTGATTTCTCATAAAGTCGCTAGCTTCCATTTGCTCCAGTCTAACTCTGAAGGAATGAATCTCCTCAGTGAGCTTTTGATATTCTTTTTCCATCTGGCAAATTTGACTTTTTAAGGCATTCTTCTCCTCATTGCCCTTTTAAGCCTCCTTTGCCATTTGAGGTAGTCTATTTTTTAAGGTGTTATTTGCCTCAGTCAGGCTGTTGACTCTCATTTCATACTTTTCCTGCGTCCTTCTCATTTCTCTTCCCAATTTTTCCTCCACTTCTCTTATTTGGTTTTTGAAATCCTTCTTAAGGTCCTCTATGGCCTGTAACCTGCTCATATTTTCATTTGGGGCTTTTGGTGCAGGATTTCTGACCTCACAGTCCTTGTCCTGTTCCATGCTTTGATCCTCTTTGCCCCTAAAACAGGAGTCTAATGTTGCATTTTTCTGTTTATTTTGTTTCCTTTGCCTCGGCATGTTGCCACTTAATTACTTGACTTTTGGGCTTGTTGCCACAGTAGGACTCTGCCACCAGACAGGGGAGCTTCTGTCCCAAACGTTGGGGTCTTCACAACTTCCAGAGGTATTAGTTGGGTGGCTTCTGTGAAGCCTCCACATGCTCTGGCAAGCTGGATACCCACCCCAAGACCTCCACACCAGACCACAATCCAGATCCAGGGAGGTTAAAGCAAGAGTGATTACCCTCTAAGACTGATCACTGGATCTCCCTACAGTTTGCAGGCCAGGAGCTGAAGCTCCCACTGAAGCTGCAAAATGGTGTCTGTGCTGTGTCTCCTCAGCCATTTCTCACCCCCAGGGGAAAAAGCCTGATGTGTTCCCCAAATACTGGTCCCAAAGTCCATAGGGCACTAACCTCTCACTTTGTCCTAGGCATGTCTGTGTTGATAATTCTGGAATCGCCATAGCTGCTGCTGTTCTGGGGTCTGTCCAGCTGGCTGCTGGACTGGCCCCCTGTGGCTAAAACTTTGGCTCACAAGGGCCTGGGCTCAGCTCCCAGAGCGCTGTGCTGGCCACTCCCCAAGCACTGTGCTGGCTGCTCCCTGCAGGGCTGCTGGGCTGTCCTCAGTGGGAGGTTAGCTTCTCTGTGTCGTTCTGTGGGTGCTGGAGCTCCAGAAGTTGTTCAGAAGTGGTGTGGGAGAGAGCACCTTGGAAGTGCTGTTTCTACTCCACTATCTTGGCTCACCCCCCCCCCCCCACCTTCATTGTCTCTTGCCTGGACTAGTGAAGGAGCCTTCAAATGAAACTCCATGCCTCAGGTCTCTCCATCTTACACTCTATCCTCCTTTTTTTCCCCTAAAGTATAGGCCATCTTATCCCATCCCTTACTCCACCAACCCTGCTAACACCAGGATCAAATATAAAGTCCTTTTTTTCTTTTGTTATCAAGAGCTCTTCATCACCTGCCTCCTTTCTACCTTTCCAATCTTACATTCTATTGCCTTTATATACTCTACAATCCAAACATATTGACATACTCTCAGGTTCTGGCACACAACACTCCATATCCTAGATCCTTGTCTTTGTTCTGGCTGTTATCCATGCCTGGAATTCTCTCCCTACCAAACTGATTCAGAATCTCTGGCTTCCTTTAAGATTCAGTTCAAGCATGACCTCCTCTAGGAGACCTTTCATGTTCCTTCTGACTGATAGTGCCATCCCCTTTAAGGTTGTTTTCCATCTACTCTGTATTTATCTTGTGTGTTCTGATTTTTATATATGTTGCTTTTCTCATTAGAATTTAAACTACTTAATGGCAGATATTTTTCCTTCTTATTTGTATCCCCAGCACTTGGCATAGTGTGGGACACTTAGCATTGAATGAAAGCATATTGATTGGGTTAATTGATGACTCATATTCTGGAACTAATAACTGTAGCTCTTTACTGAGTGCCTATAGAATGGTCTCTGTTTCACAATTTTAGACAGTCTGAATGATAAACCCTCAAGTTGCAGGTGGTATTTCCTTATATCCTCAGTGCCTAGACTATAGAAAGGTATTAGTATAGGAGAACTTCTATTCATAATAGTGGGCCTAAAGGTCTTACAATAGCATAAGTAGTCTTTTTATGTACCAAATCATTTGGTGCTGTGCGATTAATAGCAGAAATGGAAATGTATTGACTAGTCCCCAAGCATGTTGGCTGATTTCACATTAAAAGACTAATGACAATGACGCTTCTCCAAAGCATTTTCAGTAATGACTCTAGCAGTAGGAAGCAACTGTAGGTTAACTGCCAGTAGATCCCAGCTATAAAATTGGAAAACAGAAGCAGAAATAAGAACATAGAAGAGCTTCAATGTAGATGGCATCTATGGAGAGTTAGAATACCAGCAGAGCAGCAAAGTCCTAAGTCTCCAAGGATGATGATGTGGAATGGAATATCAAGAAGAAGGGGATTCCTGGTCTGCATCAGACAGCTCTAGGAAGTGGAGTAAGTGGTACTAAAGAACAAGTCTTCCCAACTTAAGATAAATGGCTCTAGAACCTAAATCTTCACTAATTTGTATGTGAATTTTCTAGACATTTTCCTAGTGTGTGGAGGAATGACTTTAAACAACTTCCCTTCCTGTGGATCAATGGGACAATGTAGTCATTACTGTATATGGAAATGAGAATGGTTTTATTACTAGATTTTTTCTCTGTTATTTTGTTACATTGTCCCAATGAAATATATTGCTATTTGATTTGAAGTTCACAGCTAAGGCTCCCAGAATAGACCCTATATGGGAACTTGAACTCTTTATCACTCCTATGTAATACTCACAGATACATGGCAATTCTAGAGTGATTGGAATATATGTTACATAAGTTTTAAATATAGGTTACAATGTCTAAACCATCATTGAGGCATGTCTAAGTATTTCACATAATTAAAATGTGACTTGGGCATCATACAACTATATTTTAATATCTTTATATCTTAGGTCTAAAATTAGACTGAAAGCTCTCCAAGAACGATGCCTTCGATTTGTTTTATGTTCTTTGCCTTATACTTATTACTATTGAATAAATGTTACTAACATTAATTATTTAATTAAATTAAGTAAAATCTCTGCCTAGGTAATATATAACTTGCTTTGAATCACAGAATGATACAAAAGAGCTCAAGAAACCATCTAATTCAACCTCTTCATTTAAAGAAATCTGAGAAAGTCCACAGAGTATTGGACTCAGAGTATTGGAGTCAAAAAGCATTGGGATCAAATCCAACCTCAGATACTAGATAGCTACATGAACTTAGGCAAAGCATTTAAATCTCTTTTTGTCTCAGTTTTTTTCATCATAGAATTTTCAAGTGATGTCTGTAGCATGTATGTCACAAAGTTGTGAGAATCAAATGACATAGTGTGAGTAAACAATGTAAACCTTAATTGCAAACATTAAAGTGCTTTACAAATGATACTTATTATTCAGCTTATAAAGAATCTGGAGTTCAAATAGGTCAAGTGATTTGCCAGAGGTTATACACAGAGCTAGGACTAGAGCTTATAGAAGCAATTTCCTTTGTTAATCAAGCAGTTAGCATTTATTACATGCCTACTATGTGCCAGATACTATCCTGAGTGCTTTTTTATTTTAATACTATTTATTCACTTAACTGGTTTTGGCTAGTCCCATGAGAATGATTTCCAATAAGGCATGCTTAGTAGCCTAGTTCCTGGAGAAGCTTTATTAAACATACATAACTATCAATGATAAAATTTGTCCAGAAATTCAAAATGATGGCCATGGTAGCAGTCTTGGTCTTCCATACTATTGGTTATTTAGTTTCATAAATTAATAGCCCTTTACTTTTGTTTCAGGTCTAACATTTTAGTAAAGACTATATTACTATCATCGAAGTAACAATTTCTAGTCATTCATTGATAGGATGTTGAAGAATTTTTCAGGGAGATGACTTAATAGATACATCTCCTTAAAATAACATAACATAACATAAAAATAACATAAAATATTTTCCTGATATGATAAAAGATAAAAGGAGGGGAAAGTAGGTCTATATACATATATGTAATATACATATGTATGCAGATGTAGCTATATTACAAACATTTATATCCGTCAACATAGACATACTTTACCTTCTTCCCCCACATATATGTGTGTATATATGTATGTGTGAACAAGGAAATTTTACAAAAATGCTAGCAGAGAAACTGAATAACAAGTATACAGAAATGCAGGCCCCAATGCAATGAATAAATTATATGGGATTAAAAGAAATGAGAGAGAAATCTTTAGAAGAAAGTAGTATAGCAGTGGCATTTAGCCCACTAGCACCCCACCCCCATTTGAAGGTAGAGCAACCACAATAATCCTCTGAGTGGATTAATTAAGGAACTTTAAAAGAAGCAGATAAATTAGAGCTCTTAAAAATAATTTTAAATAAAATAAACAAAAAGTGATACCAGAGATAGAACAGCAACCAGAACAAAATCAAAACCGCCAATATTAGAAGAACCTTGACATTTCTATAAATCATAGCAGCTCATCTTGGAGAGAGAATTCAATGAGATAATCTGAGAATTACTGGCAACTCAAAAAAAATCATAATGAAATGCAGAACCTGAATGTCATAATTCAATAAATTTTGAAATAAAATTGCCTTGAAGCTTTGGAAAAGGAGATCAAAGTATAAATCAATAGAATCTGAAGTATACTATTAGAGAGACCCCAAATTTAATTTACCCCAAAATGTAGTTACCAAGTTCCAAAGCTTCAGTGTTAAGAAAGGAATCTTATATACAGTGTGTCTGTATATATGTGTATAAAGTATTTGCAATATGAATTGCAGTAGGCTGTTAATGACATGAAATGAAAGAAAAAAATAGAATATGATGCCTAAGGAAATCAGCTTATACTTCAGACTAATATTAAAAAGAGACCAAGATCAACCATGAATGACTTAGCTCTTCTCATCAATACAGTCATCCAAGACAATGCCAAAGAACTTATGATGAAAAATTCTATCCACATTCTGAGAAAGAGCTGATGGAGTCTGAATGCATATCGAAGCAAAGAACTTTTACTTTATTTTTTTCATGTTTTTTTTTTGGTCTGTTTCTTCTTTTGCAACATGAATAATATAGAAATATGTTTAAATGATTGTATATGTAATCCATATCGAATTGTTTACCATCTTAGGGAGGGGGAGGCAAGGGAAGAAGGGAGGAAATTTGGAATTCAATTTTTTTAAAAATATATGCTAAAATTTGTCTTTACATGTAATTGGAAAAAATGAAATACTAAAAAAAGATCAAAATCACAGACTTTCAATCATTCTTCTAGAGCAAACAGAAATGAGCAGGACCTTTGAAATTCAAACTCAGAAAAAGAAACAGATCCATTTGGTATGAAATGACCAAGTGATCACTTGGTGTTTGCATACTGTAAGGAGAAGATAGAACTGTCCTTAGAAGTACCACTTTGTCTGGGAATCAGTGCAGGAATAGTGAGAGAAAATCTATTGATTAACATAATAGAGATGTCATAAAGAAATATCCTAGGCTGGAAGATATGAAAAAATGATTTTCAAAAGAAATCTGAATTGTATGTAAAAAGGTTACTAATAACTTGAAGTAACAGAATTGCAAATGAAACTCTGAGGTCTTGCTTCACTTGTATTAAATTGGCAAAAATTATGAAAGCTGGAAATTTTGTAGTCTAGTGATTTAGTTCAGCCATGCTGGAAAATAATTGGTGACGGGACTGCTAGGTGGTGCAGTGAATAGAGCACCTGCCCTAGATTCAGGAGGACCTGGGTTTGAATCCGGCCTCAGACACTTAACACAAAAACTAGCTGTGTGACCTTGGGCAAGTCACTTAACCCCAATTGCCCTGCCTTCTCCCCTCCAAAAAAAAAGCAAGAAAGTAATTGGTGACTGTGCAAGAAAAGTTACTAAACTATTCATATCCTTTGACTCAGAAATACCACTACTGAGCATGTGTCCCATATCAAAGACAAAAACACAAAGTTCCACAAATACCAAACACCCATAGCAGCACTTTTTAGGGGGCAGAGCAAAAACCTAGAAACAATGCAGGTGACCATTAATTAGAGAATAGTCAAACAAACTGTGATATGTGAATACAATGCAATGTTATTGTACCACGAGAAATGACATGTATGAGTATTACCAGGCTTTGTATGTACCCAGATTACTTAAGATGGAGGTACGCATTTGGAACATGAAAAAAAAAAAAAAAAACACCACCACCTGCTTCTGGGAGATGTCCTGTGTTCCTCTGCCACGTGTGTGGGAGGAACCTCTTTCCATTGATTGTGTAGTCTGAACAGGCTGCATCTTTAAAATCACCAAACTGAGACAGTTTGTCTGTCTCTCTTTCTCTCTGGATAGAAAAGAGATAATGGTCTGTTCATCTGAAGTGCAGGCAATGTGCACTAAGCTGACCATACGGGGAAAGTGACCTTTTCCCTCTCCTTTTTAGGTTCTATGGCCCCAAGAATCAAGGTTGGCTATTTCGTCTACTTTGTATTTTTTTTCATTTCCAGAAGTATTCGGAAGCAGAACTCCAGACTGGATATTACTGCTAGCCCTGGAGGGAAACCCCGAAAAGCCAGGGGTGGGGAAGGAGAAGGGGCCTTTGGACTTTGAACTTGATAGTACTATGCTGCATAGGAACTGAGTTCAGCTTTGAACCCAATGCAGCTGTAAATCTTCAGTCTCTCCAGAGACAAATAAATATTCATTTGTAAAATCTAATCCGACTATTAAGTGGAACTAAGACTTAGGCGACCCCTAAAATTGATGATGGCTTGAATCAGTGGCAAAGAGAGTGAACCCCACCCCCAAATACTTAAATTTACCAGAGAACCTTGAGGAGATATGAAATGTAACATACCTGGCCTTCAGGGAGTTGGGATTTGGAAAGTAATTTAAGTACACATGGGAAAACTTGTATGAACTCATATAGAGTAAAGCAAGAAGAATCAGGAAAACAATGTTAATAATGTTAATAAAAAAGATAGAAAAAAACCCAACTGAACTCAATATAAATATAAAGCTCAGTACTGAATGCAGAGATAAGATGGCTACAGAGGTTAAGTATGACAGCTGTGGGAAGGCAGTTGATGTAGTCATTTATTTTACTTGACTTTATTTCTTTTCTTTGTTTAAGGGGACTAGAGAAAAGCATATATAAAGAAATGATTGCTATTCATAAATGTAAGGACAATAATAATGTTTTTGTGGGAAAAAATTGTATTGTAAAAGAAGATAGTAGAAGAGAAATGGGAAGAAGTGGCTACTGCCAAGGCCCTGGGAGGTGATCCAGTTCTCCTGCCTATTCCACATTTGTTGTTGTTGTTCAGTCATCTAAACTTCACAGGACAAATCCCCTTAATAAAAGGATTTGTTCTGTAAAACTTGGACTCAGTCAAAAGGCTGCACCCAAGGACCTAGAAGGCCATATATGACCTAGAGACCTCATGTTCCCCACCCCTGGCTTTGACTATACAGATCATTGTTGGCAAGATCATATCTTTTTTTTTTCATAAGGCTCTTAAGATTTGCCATAGCTTTCCTTCCAAGGAGCAAGCATCTTTTAATTTCATGGCTATCGTTGGCATCTGCAGTGATCTTTGAGCCCAGGAATATAAAATCTGGCATTGCTTCTGTTTCTTCTCCCTCTTTTTGCCAGGAAGTAATGGGACTAGTGGCCATGATCTTAGGGTTTTTTTTTAATGGTATGCTTCAACCCAACTCTTACACTTTCCTCTTTCACACTGATCAAGAGGTTTCTTAATTCTTCTTCACTTTCTGCCATCAGAGTGGTATCATCTGTATATCTGACAGTGCTGATATTTCTCCTAGAAACCTTAATTCCAGCTTTTGATTACCCTTCTTTAGGATTTGGAGAAGGAAATGGCAAATCACTCCAGGATCTTTGCCAGTGTCTTTTCCAAACGGGGTCACAAAGAGTCAGATATAACTATAATGACAAACCAACTATAACAAACTCTTTAGGATTCAGAAACAAACTGATCTTTTCCAATCCAGTAGCTGCTGTTGAGTTTTCCAAATTTTCTGGTGTAACACTTTAACAGCATCTTCTTTTAGGATTTTCAATTTTTTTTTTGCTTTTTGGAGGGGGGAAGATAGGGCAATTGGGGTTAAGTGACTTGCCCAAAGTCACACAGCTAGTAAGTATTGAATGTCTAAGGTCACATTTGAACTCGGGTCCTCCTGACTCCAGGGCCGGTGCTCTATTCACTGAACCACCTAACTGCCCTGATATCTTAGGATTTTTAATAGTTCAGATGGAATTTTGTCACCTCCACTAGTCTTATGGCTAACAATCTTCCTAAGGCCCACTTGATTTCATCCTCCAGGAGATCTGGCTTTAAATTAGTAACCACCCTATCATGGTTATTGGTGATGTTAAGATCTTTCTTGACACCTCTTCTTAATCTCTTCTAGCTTTTTCAAGTCCCTATTATTATTATTTATTTATTTTTTGCTTTTTGGAGGTCAATGTGGTTAAGTAACTTGCCCAAGGTCACATGGCTAGGTTTTTGTTTGTGTGTGTTAAGTGTCTGAGGCTGGATCCAAACTCAGGTCCTTCTGACTCCAGGGCTGGTGCTCTACTCACTGTGCCACCTAGCCGCCCCTAAAAGACCCTATCATTTTTGTCTTTTACCATGCTTGTTTTTGCATTCCCTTGATGTTTTTAATTTTCCTGAAGTGATTTCATGGCTGTCCGTTCTTGTTTTCCTCTATTTTTTTTTTTTTGCATTACTCATTTAAGAAAACCTCCTTACCTGTCCTTTCTATTCTTTGGAATTCTACATTCACTTGGGTATGTCTTTCCCTTTATTTTTTCCCTTTTCCTTTCCTTTTATCTTCAAATATTTATAAAGCCTGATCAGACAGCCATTTAACTTTCTTGCTCTTCTGTCTCTTTGGGATTTTTTTTTTTTTGGTCACTGCCTCCTGCCCATTATTGCAACACTCTATCCCCAGTTCTTCAGGCACTCAATCTGCCAGATTTAGTCCCTTAAATCTTTTCATCACATCCAATTCATATTCATAAGGGATTTTATTTAGGTCATCCCTGTATGGTCTGATGGTTTTCCATGCTTTCTTCAATTTAAGTCTGAATTTTGCAGTAAGAAGCTTGTGATCTGAGCCACAATTTGCCTCGAGTCTCATTTTAATAGCTGTATGGAGTTTCTCTGCCTTTAGCTACAAAGTATACAATCAGTCGGATTTTTGTATTGACCATCTGGTGACATCCATGTGTAGAGTCCCTTTTTGGGATGTTGGAAAAGACTGTTTGCTATGACCAGCAAGTCATCTCAACCAAACTCTAGTAGTCTCTGTCCTGCTTCATTTTGTACTCCAAGGGCAAACTTGCCTGTTATTCTAATTAACTTTTGATTTGCTATTTTCTCATTCCAGTTCCTCATGATGAATGTGACATCTTCTTTTTTGGTATTATTTCTAGAATATGTTTTAGGTCTTCATAGAACTGATCAGCTTTGGCCTCTTTGGTCTTAATGAGTAGAGCATAGCCATGCATTACTGTGATGTTGAACAGCTTGCCTTAGATTCAAACATATATCACTCTGTCCTGCTTTTATTGCCGTTTTGTTGACTGTGAGGGCTATTCCATTCTTCTAAGGGACTCTTGCCAATAGTAGCATACATAATGATCGCCTGAAATAAATTCATCCATTCCCATTCATTTAAATTCACTGACATTCCAGATGTTGATGTTTAATCTTTCCATCTCCTGTTTGACCTCATTAAGCATACCTTGGTTCACAGATCTTAAATTACAATATTCCTTTGCAAATTGATCTTTACAACATCTGACTTTCCTTTTGTCACTAGATATATCTGCAACTTAGCTTCCTTCTGACTTTGGCCCAGCCACTTCATTCTTTCTGGAGCTACTTGTAGTTGTCTTCCACTTTACTCTGGTAGCATATTGGACAACTTCCAACCTAAGGGACTCATAGTCCAGTTTCATATCTTTTATCATTTTAACACTGTCTATGGGATTTTCTTGGTTTACCTTTTCCTTCTCCAGTAGATCACCTTTTGTCAGGACTCTCCTCTATGACCTGTCCATCTTGGGTAACCTTGCATGGCATAATTCATAATTTCATTGAACTATGCAAGCCTATCCACCATAACAAGGCAATGAGCCAAGATCCACAACATTGAATAGCTACCATTTCTCTCTAAGTTATCATGTGGTAAATTTTACTTTTAAACCACCAAAATATCAAAGTGAACCTCAAAGCATAATCCTAGAATATTTTGGTGAGATTTGTTTGAGGATTTGAGTTATTACAAAGACCAAAGTACATCAAGCCCAGTCTTGGGCAAAAAGTGAATGCTGGGAGTAAATAACTATTATGGCTTCTTTGGGTACTTTTAGATGAAAGGCATTGTCCTCTGGGGCTGTAGTTTTGTTTTGTTTCTGATCCTCTGTCAGCCTTCCCTACATTCGTATAAGAACCAGTCTACATATTTGGATCACAGAATAAAACTTTGGCAGTGATGAAATTTGAGACTGTTGTTCCTATTCACATAGTAAAACAACAACAACAACAACAAAAAGCCCTTTATTTCCGATTTTAGTCTTCAGTAGTGAGAGACCCATTCTATAAATGTTCTTTAGAAATTTAAGAGCACAAGGCGGCTAGGTGGCGCAGTGAGTAGAGCGCTGGCCCTGGAGTCAGAATGACCTGAGTTCAGATCCGGCCTCAGACACTTAATGCACACACAAACAAAAACCTAGCCGTGTGACCTTGGGCAAGTTACTTAGCCCCGATTGCCCTCCAAAAAGCAAAAAAAAAAAAAAAAAAGAAATTTAAGAGCACTAAATGGTCAGAAATTGAATACCTGAGCTCCAGTAAAAACTTTTCTGAGAACTTCCTGGATAGAGCACATAAACTTACCTCATGGACAGTCTTTTCCATGTTCATAATTGGTCATTGAGGCAATTGATCCTTGGTGTGTTTTCAAGACCCTCAGCAACCTTGTAGAGGTGAGGGTATATGTGGAGAAGGGGATTGGATAGAGCTGAGGAAAACATGACACATTTATGTAGTGATTATTTGTTTTAAAAAAAGGATAATACATTTTTTGATGAAAGATAATACAACATTAACCATTTCATCTTGAGTATTAATTGACTAAATCTACCCATAAAATGGAGTATAGGTACAGGATTGATTAGAAAATAAATTTATTACATATAGGGAACACATGGATACATATAGTTAAAGTGATGAACTTGGATAACATTTATTATTTTCATTTTAACTAAAAAATCATTTATGAGGTCTAACATCAATAATATAAAATACAGTCAATACAATATAAATTGTATAAATTGAAAAACTACATTTTGCTTAATAGATCCATAGACCATGAAATAATACCAATATCAAATATGTATGGACCGAATGACATAGCACCAAATGCCTAAAGGGAAATTTAACTGAAATGTAAAACGGCCTAGAGAATAAGATGATAATTATATCTTAATGTTCTTCTTTTGGAGTTTGATAAATCTAAATTACACACACACACACACATATGTATATATATGAAAAAAGCAAATTATGGAGCTGAAAAGAATACTAGGGTGGAGGGGGGGGAACAAAATCTGATGCAAGAACAAGAGAATCTAAATAATTCTGCCTTTGAGAGAGAAACCCACAAGACTATATATAATATCGCAAGGTGGGAGGGACCTTAGACCCAGATAGATTTTTCATGTGAATTCTATTAAACATTTAAAGAATAAATAACTCCTTTACTATGTGAGCTCTTTTTTATAAAAGAGAAGGAGAAGGAGTTACCCATCAGCTTCTTTCTTTGATGATTCTGAAACCAAAATAAATGGAGGGATATATAATTATGAATCTTGATACAAAAAAATAAATAAAGTTTAGTAAATAAAATTAGCAAATATATGCAAAAATAATCATTCTGGCCACAGTGTGTTTCTATCATGAGTTAAGGAATATTATCAGGCTAGCTAATCTGTTTAACAATAAATATAAAAATCACATGGTTATTGAAATGAATGTATAAAAAGTCTTTGACAAAATAGGGCATGTATTTTTGTTTAAAGCACATAAAAAAATTAGAATGAAAGGTTTTTTTTCCTGAATAAAAATAAGTATATTAAATAAAAATTAAATTTAAATAATACATTTGTACAGCCAGAAGGTAGCATCATCAACAAGAGATATCATTAAAATCTTTTGAAATAAAATTAGATTGCAACAAGGATAACTAGTATTTCTACCATTATGAGACATAATACTAAAAATTGCATAAGAAAAATACTTATAAGCAAAAATAGAAGACAAATTATACTATTTGGAGAAAAGGTGATAGCTTACTTTAAAGAAAAACTAAGAGAATCAACAAGAAATTAATTGGAAATTAGTTTCAGTACAGTAACAGTATATATGATAAGTTCACAAAAATTTTCAGTTTTTCTGTATGTCATCAACATAAATGAGGATTAAAAGATTGGAAGAGAAATTACAATTAATGTAACAATAGAATGCATTATGTATCTTAGAGTTAACCTAACATACACACAGGACTCAAATAAAACTAAAGACAGTGTTCAAATAAATAATGGATTATCTAAATAAAGATGTGTTGTACATTGTTGTACATTTTATACTCTGTTATGCAAAAATAGCAATATTACGTAAAGAAAATTATAGGTGTAGTGCTATATAAACATAATGACTAAATTAAAACTTAGCAGAATTAGACAAAATAACAGTAACAAAAAATCCTATAGAAGAACAAATGGTCAAGAATATAAAGGAAACTAATGAAAAAAGTAGGAATAAAAGAAGTTAAGTAAGCATTACTTAGAAACTCTCTAGGCAGTCCAGTCTTTAATAAAGTAAGAAAACATTACTAGGAAAAAGATGTTTATTTTGAAAGAACTGTTTTGAAAAATGGAAAATGACTTGGTGGAAAATAGTTTTTGACCAAATTATAAACCACCACATAATATTTTCTATTGAAACTCCCATTATATGTTTCAAAATATCCATTCATCCTTAATTTCAGAAATATTTCATAATCACTGCCATAATATTTGAGCCTTTTAGGCACTTTTTGCTTTTCTAAAATAACTTGATTGAGAAATATGAGTTAGATTCAAAATTACTTAATTGTCATCTAATTTTCTTTTGTTATAGAAAATAATTTTAAATGTCACTTTAATATGTAATTTGATATTTTACATGCATTTAATATATGATATTGCTATAAATAATAATATAATATAATATATTACATAATTATTATGTGTCTAAGGGTAAAATTGGTTTTAAAAATGGCACAGGAAAGTCAGTCAGTAAGCATTTATAAAGTGCCTTCTATGTTCCAAACAATGTGCTAAGTTCTGGGGATACAAAGAAAGGCAAAAGATAGTCTCTGCTCCCAGGGAGCTCACAGTCTAATAGGAAAGACAATATGCAAAAACCAAGACAGATACAGGATATATTAGAAATCTTCGGTAGAAGGAAGGCACTAACATTAAGAGAAATCATGAAAGGGCTTTGTGTAGAAGATAAGATTTTAGTTGAATCTTGAAGGAAACCAGGAATGTCAGGAGGCAGAAATGAAGAGGTAGATTGTTATAGGCATGGGGCATAGGCAGTAAAAATGTCCAGTCAGAAGATGGTATTTACTGAATCCCATGGGGGGAGATGACACGTTCATATTTGTGTTTTACGTAGATTAATTTGACAGCTGGATGGAGGATGACCAAGGGTAAGGGAGACACCTGAGGCAGAGAGGCCAACCAAAAAGCTCTTACAGTAGTCAAGGTATGAGGCAATGAGTATCTGCTCCAGGGCATGGTCACATCAGAAAGAAGGGAGCACACCTGAGAGATGTCGTGAAGGTAAAATCAGAAGAACTTGGCAACAGACTGGATATGGAGAGTGAAGGAGAGAGTGAGGAGTCAATGAAGCTACCTAGGTTGTGAGTGTAGGGGTCTGAGAGTATAGTGGTACCATCAGCAGTAATTAGGAAATTCAGCAGAGGGTAAGGTTTGGAGAGAAAGATAATGAATTCAGTTTTGTAAATGTTAAGTTTAAGATGTCTACAGGACATTCTGAGATGTCTATCAGGAAGTTGAAAATGACAGTCTAGAGGTTAAGAGAGGTTAGGGATGGATAAGTAGAAATTAGAATAGATGATAATTGAAATTATGGGAGCTTATGAGATCACCAACTGATGTAGTTTAGAGGAAGGAAAAAAAGAGGGTCTGTTACTAAGCCATGAAGGACACCTACAGTTAGCAACATGACCGTGATAAAAATCTAACAAAGTAGACAGAGAAGGAATGGTCAGACAGGTAGAAGAGAAACCAGAAAGTACAGTGCCATGAAAACCTGGAGAAAAGAGGGGATCAAGGAGAAAAGGGTAATCGACATTGCCAGGGGCTGCAGAGAGATCAAGAATGATAAGGATTGAAATAGGGCTATTGGTCTGGCAATTAGAGATTAGTGATACATTTTTAGAGATTAATTTAAGTTGAATCATGATATCATAAGGCCAGATTGCAGAAAGTCTAAAAGAATGAAAAGAAAAGAAGTGTCAGCCTCAGTTATACATGGCCTCCTCAAGGAGCTTAGCCACAAAATGGAAAAGAATTATAGGATAAAAGCTAGTGGGTATGAATGGATCAAGTGAGGGCTTTTGAGAGTGGAGGAGACACAAGAAAGTTTATAGGTGTTGGGAAAGTAGGCAGTAGACAAAGAAAAGCTGAAGATGGTAAGAGGATGGGGATGATGGAAGGGACAATCTCCTTGAAAAGAGAGGATAGAATGGGATCACTTGACCACGTAGAGGAGTTGGCCTTGACCAAGAGAAAGGACAGCCCTTCATGGGAGAAAGGGTGAAAGGAGTAAATAGTGGCAGAAGGCATCTAGATGATGTAAGATGAGGTGGGTGGGAGAGGGAGCTCTGAGCAAATGGCCTCATTTTTCCCCCCAGTAAAATATGATGCAGCATTCTCAGCTGTTTGAGGGGAGGGGCTGCCATATAAAGTTTAACAAAGGATGAAAAGATTTGAAAAGGCTACTATGGTGAGAGGAATAGTGAGTTGATGAGGGAAGAATAAAAGGATTGTTACACCATAGTGGTGGGCCAGTTGATGTTATATAACATAAATTTATAGTGTACTCATTTTCTTATAGTGTACTTATTTTCTTCCTTCCTTTTCTCCAGCTATGTTCATCAGCACATGTCTAAGAGCAAAGGCAGAAAACAGTGGGAATGAGTCAAGTCTGAGATTTGGCCAGTCAAGACTGATAACCCTGAGTAAAAGTCATTTAATCTATGTGTATCTTATTAGGTAACTCCCTAAGACTTATCTCCTAAATCATCAAGCAGTGGTAGAGTTGGAAAAATGCTAGGATTGGAATCAAAAGAAACAGATTCAGGTCCTAGTTCTGCTATTTACTCTCCATATGATGCTGATCAAAACACTTAACCTTTCTGGCCTAAGCTTCCTCATCTGTAAAATGAGAAAGATGGACTCACTAGATGACTTCTGAGGTCCTTTTCAGTTCTAAGTCTCTGGAACTATCTGTATTTGCAGAGGGAGTTGCCTATACAGATGAAATTACAAATACATCAAGTATTCCCAGAACTCAGATACATATTTCTCCTTATCTAGGTCACTAAAGAGTATAAGTAACTTTTTGGAAAAATATGCAGAAAGCAAACTTGGGGACCAAAAATAGAACCCATGACTATGTTCTAAACTCTAGACCATGTTTTGGTTTGCTGACTGCCTAGAAATAGCTATTGGACTCTAGGTTTCTATTATGGTTTGAAAAAGTCATCACCCCAAGAAAGGGCACTATTTTCCTATCACTTGTATTTAGCTTCACTTAACACGACTGTAGTTTAAATAACAGGAATTCAACCTTCTGCAATTTCTCCATCCCACCCCATTAAAACCAATGTGGGTGTATTCCCAACAAGAAAGACCCTAGGGAATCACATAAGCTTGGGTGTCACTTCAGGCATTGAGAAAAGCTACCAATTTGGGATTCTGAAAACATTCCTATTCTCCAAATCCACAGATGTTTGCAGAAATCTAATCATGTTAGTTGCGGTTAGAATTTTTCAAGGAATACTACAAAATGTCACATTGACTTTTACTATTCACCCTGGAGAGAGCATGCTAAAGAATTCCTTCCTGTTGCCTGATAAACACTGAGCTTTTTCCAGTTGGGTTGTGAATTTCTAAATGGCAAGAGGAATCGGTCATGGTATGCTTAAAATTCAATGATTCAATTTACAATGGCTATTTAAAATGTAAACAGCATAAAGTCTGCTACACAGGACCTGCCCTTGGCAAGATTGTGAAGTAGCTGGAATTTGTCATCAGTGTCCTCCCAGCACCTCTCTCCCCAGGTACCTAGCCTGTGTTCCAATTGACATGGGCCTTGCTCTCAGCTAGCTATCAGCTAATCCCTACTAAAAGCTGCTAGTGGCTTAAGGTATGATCCTCTCAGAGTCATTTGCATTTTAAAGGAGGACTTTTGAAGACTAAAAAAAGTCTGCTAGACTTAAAGGAATGATTCTCAAGAAGTGGAATTTCAGCTACACTGAAAGGTTATGGGACTAATATTTAGGTCATCTCATAAAGGCAATGGAGAAACAGATGGAGAGCTGATCTAAAATGCCACAAAGACGTGGGTTTAAATCCTTCCTCTGACTTGTGCTGGCTGTGTGACCCTAGGCAAGTTACTTAATCTCTCCATGCTCTAGGTAATTATTTAAAATTGTAAACTGAAGCAAAGGTGCTGAGTGCTACTGGTAGATAGAGTTTCCTTACCCAGGAGTTCCCTATACCAACGTAATCTCAGGTCCAATATTAATTCCTATGCCATAGAAAAGCATTCCCCTAATAAATGGGCCACTTTTCTGAGTCTGGCTTTGACTATGATTACAGTATTTATGATGGAGTTAGAAGAGCAGTTGAACCTGATCAAATACTTACAGAATAAATTCATGATGGAAAACAAAACAACCCTAAAGTTATAGAAGAAGCAGTCCTCAAGATATGTCTAACTGGGAACATTTCCAAAAGAATAAAACAGTGGATGGCATTTTATCCTTAAAAGGCAACCCAGGAACTATCAGCAACTTTTGATCTCTGTGCTCACTTTCTTCATCTCTATAAAATCTTTGTGAAAATGGCATCCAGGAGTAGAAACAGGACGGGGCTCCGGTTCTCACCTCCTCCAATTCACGTAAAAGGGGACTCTGAACAAACTTTGGAGCTACAGAACCCACAAAATGACACAACGAAGCTAACCTCCAACTGAGAACAGCATGGCAGGCCAGCAGGAACTGGCCAGCACAGTGCTGTAGAAGCCGAACCCCAATAGAGCCAGAGGTTTTAGCCTCAAGGCAGCCTGACCAGCCTGAGGGTGAAAAGACTTCAGATCACCAGCAACTGTGGCAGTTTCCAGAATTATCAACACATAGAGGCTAAGGACACAGTGAGAGGCCAGTGCAGTGTGGACTTTGGGATCCAGTAGTTGGGAGTGTGGTTGGCCTTTGCCCCCCAGGGCAAGAAGCCGCTGAGGAGCCTCCACCATGTAACTGCAGCCACATGGCTGCTTCAGCTCGTGACCAGTCTGAGGAGCAATCACTCTTCCTTTAACCTGCTTCAATCTGGATTGCAGTCTAGGGTAGAGGTCCTGGGGTACGTGACCAGCTTGCCAGAGTGTGGGGAGGCTTCAGAGAGGGCACCCGATTAAATACCTTCAGCAGCTGAGAAAACACCAGCATTTGGGATGAAACTCCTCTGTCTGGTAGCAGAGTCCTACTGTGGCAAAAAGTCCAAAAGACCAGTAATTAAGTGGCAACATGGGCAAAAGATGGAAGCAAAGTAAACAGAGCAACCCAAATTTACACTCCTATTTTGGGGACAAAAAATATCAAAGCATGGAATAGGAGGAAGAAAACAAAGTCAGAACTCCTGCACCAAAAGCTTCCAAGAAAAATACAAGCTGGTTACAGGCCATAGAGGACCTCAAGAAGGATTTTGAAAACCAAATAAGAGAAGTGGAGGAAAAATTGGGGAGAGAAATGAGAATGATGCAAGAAGATTATGAAATGAGAATCAACAACCTGACTGAAGAAAATAACTCCTTAAAAATAGACTCAATCAGGGGCGGAGCCAAGATGGCGGAGTAGAAACAGCTCATCCAAGCCTCTCTGCCCCCAGATTCTCCACAAACTATGTAAAAAAGGACTCTGAAAAACTTCTGGAGCCCCAGCACCCACAGAACGACACAGAGAAGCTAACCTCCCGCTGAGGACAGCCCAGCACCCTGCAGGAAGGACCAGCGCAGTGGTCTGGGAGCCGGCAGCAGCAGAGCGCAGGAGCCGAGCCCAGGTCCACGTGAGCCGAGGTTTTAGCCCCAGGGCGGCAGGGCCAGCAGCCGGCTGGAGGAACCCCAGAACACCAGGAACTGTGGAGATTCCAGAATTATCAACATAGACTTGCCTAGGACAAAGTAAGAGGTTAGTGTCCTATGGACTTTGGGACCTGTATTTGGGGAATGCGTCAGCTCCCTCCCCTGGGGGCTAGAAGCCGCTGAGGAGACACGCCACTTTGTAGTTTTCAGAGGCATTTCCGGCTCCCAGCCTACAAATTGTGGGGAGATCCAGCGATCAGTCTTGGGGGGTAATCGCTCTTGCTTTAACCTCCCTGGATCTAGATTGTGATCTAGGGTGGAAGTCGTGGGTGGGTTTACAGCTTGCCAGAAACGGAAGTTGCCCCCCACACGTTCGGGACGAAAATTCCTCTAGCTGGCCTTAAAGCCATAGTGTGGCAACAAGCCCAAAAGTCAAGTAATTAAGTGGCAACATGCCAAGGCAAAGGAAACAGAAAAATGCAACCCTAGACTCCTATTTTGGGGGCATAGAGCGGGAAAAGGACTGTGAGGTCAGAAGTCCTGCTCCAAAAGCCCCAGGGGAAAACATGAGTGGGTTGCAGGCCATAGAGGACCTTAAGAAGGACTTTAAAAATCAAATAAGAGAAGTGGAGGAAAAATTAGAAAGAGAAATGAGAAGGATGCAGGAAAAGTATGAAATGAGGGTCAACAGCCTGACTGAGGAAAACAACACCTTAAAAAATAGACTAACTCAAATGGCAAAGGAGGCCCAAAAGGGCAATGAGGAGAAGAATGCCTTAAAAAGTCGAATTTGCCAGATGGAAAAAGAATCTCAAAAGTTCACTGAGGAGATTCATTCCTTCAGAGTTAGACTGGAGCAAATGGAAGCTAATGACTTTATGAGAAATCAAGATGCTGTTAAGCAGATCCAAACAAATGAAAGATTAGAAGGCAATGTGAAATATCTCATGGGAAAAACCACTGACCTGGAAAATAGATCCAGGAGAGACAATTTAAAATTATTGGACTACCTGAAAGTCATGATCAAAGAAAGAACCTAGAAATCACCCTTCAAGAAATTCTCAAGGAAAACTGCCCTGATGTTTTAGATCCAGAGGGCAAAATAGAGGTTGAAAGAATCCACCGATCACCTCCTGAAAAAGATCCCAAAAAGAAAACTCCCAGGAATATTATAGCCAGGTTCCAGAATCCCCAGATCAAGGAGAAAATACTACAAGCAGCCAGGAAGAAACATTTTCAATATTGTGGAAACACAATCAGAATAGCCCAGGACCTGGCAGCTTCTACACTGAGGGATAGAAGGGCATGGAATATGATATTCCAGAGGGCAAAAGAACTGGGAATGAACCCAAGGGTCACCTACCCAGCAAAACTGAGTATTTTGTTTCAGGGGAAAATATGGTCATTCAGTGGAATAGAGGACTTTCAAGCATTCTTGAGGAAAAAACCAGAGTTGAATAGAAAATTTGACATCCAGACACAAGAAGCAAGAGATGCCTGAGAAGGTAATCAGGGAAAAGAAATCAAAAGGAAATTATCAAAGTTGAACTATTTACATTCCTATATGGAAAAGCAATATCTGTGACTGATGATATCTTTCTCACTATGAAAATAATGGAAGAAGGGGGTGTGGTCATACGAATACATATGTGAATGTGTGTGTATATGGTTACAGTTATATATGGATAGAGGGCATAGGTTGATTTTGTTGGGAAGGGAGAGTACTCAAGGGATGAAATTATGAGGTGAGAGAGGAAAGTGGCAAGAGGAGATGGGGAGAGACATGGTAGGGTAAACTATCTCATGTAGGGAAGTGGTGCAAAGGAGGGGGAGAATAAGGAAGGCTAAAAAGGCAAAAACACATTCACATTGAATTTGGTTCAGGGAGAAAATGACATACATACTAAATGGGATATCTCAACCTGCAGCAGGATAGGGGGAAGGGGGATGAGAGGAGGGATGATGGATGGGAGGGCATCCTTGGGGGAGGGGAGGTTGGAAGTACCCACTATAGAAGAGGGACAGGATCATGTAGGGAATGGACCAGGTGGGGGGTGGGATGAGTGGGAGGGAATTATAAGCAGCCTTGTACAATATATCCACTATAATAATGTTTTGCATAGCTAGACATGTACAACATATACTGAATTACTTATCTCCCAAGAAGGAATGGGTGACAAGGGAGGAAGGAAATGGATCTGAAATTCGAGGTCGTAACATTAAATGTTTCAAATATATATATAAATACTATTATTAATACTCTTTTGCCTATAATTGGGAGATAAGATGTGCAGGCATTGGGACACAAAGATTCATCTTCCTCTAATGGAAAAGTCGATGGGGGTATGGGAGAAGGTATGGGAGAGAGCAGATTGGAGGAAGCGATATCTTGTGGGACTGCTATTCTGGGAGGTTGGGTAGGGGAATAATGGGGGGAAAATGATTGTAACTCAAAATCTGGCGGAAATGAATGATGTAAAACAGAAGTTAATAAAGTATTTGTTTAAAAAAAATATTAAAAATAGACTCAATCAAATAGCAAAAGAGGCTCAAAAAGGCAATGAGGAGAAGAATCCCTTAAAAAGCCAAAATTTTCCATATGGAAAAAGAATCTCAAAAGCTCACTGAAGAGAATCATTCCTTCAGAATTAGAGTGGAGCAAATGGAAGCTAATGACTTTATGAGAAATCAAGATACTATTAAACAGGTCCAAACAAATGAAGAAAAAATAGAAGGCAATGCTAAATATCTCATTGGAAAGACCACTGACCTGGAAAATAGATCCAGGAGAGATAATTTAAAAATTATTGGACTAGCTGAAAGCCATGATCAAAAAAAGAACCTAGAAATCATCTTCCAAGAAATTCTCAAGGAAAATTGCCCTGATGTTCTAGAACCAGAGGGCAAAACAGAGGTTGAAAGAATCTACCAATCACCTTGAAAAAAGATACCAAAAAGAAAACTCCTAGGAATATTATAGCCAGGTCCCAGAGCTTCCAGATCAAGGAGAAAATATTACAAGCAGTCAGGAATAAACAATTTGAATACTGTGAAACACAATCAGGATAACACGGGATCTGGCAGCTTCCATACTGAGGGATCAAAGGACTTAGAATATGACATTCCAGAGGTCAAAGGAGCTGGAATTAAAATGAAGAATCACCTACCCAGCAAAACCAAGTGTCATGTGTCAGGGGAAAATGTGGTCATTCAGTGGAATAGAGGACTTTCAAGCATTCTTGATGAAAAAACCAGAGTTGAATAGAAAATTTGACATTCAGACACAAGAAGCAAGAGATGCTTGAGAAGGTAAGCAGGGAAAACAAATCAAAAGGAACTTATCAAAGTTGAACTATTTACATCCCTACACAGAAAAATTATAATTGTAACTTATGAAACTTTTCTGAGTATGAGAATAGTTGAAGGGAATAGAAATGTGTGCATATATACATATATACACACACATATGTATATACATACATACATATATATGTCTATATAGGAGGGTATATGGGCATATGAATACATATGTGAATGTGTGTATATATGTGTACAGGTATACATAGATAGAGGGCACAGGACCAATTTAATAGGAAGGGATAATATTTAAAGGTGAAATTAAGATGTGAGAGAGGAATATAATGAGAGGAGATGGAGAGAGACAGAATGGGGCAAATTATCTCATATAGAAGAGGCAAGGGAAAACTGTTACAATGGAGGGGAATAACAGGAAGGCAAAAGGGCATGGGTCAACCTTATTCTCATTGAATTTGGCTTAGGGAGGGAATGACATACACAGTAAATAAGGTATCTTACCATCCAGGAGAGTAGTTGGGAAGGGGATGAGAGGGAGGATGATAGAAGGGAGGGCAGGCTGGGGGGAGGAAGGAAGTTGGAAGCACCCACTTTGAAAAGGAACAGGATCAAAGCAGAGAGTAGAACCAGTGGGAGGTGGGATAGGATGGAGGGAAATATAGTCAGTCTTTCACAATATATCCACTATGGAAATATTTTGCATAGCTACACATGTACAACCTATACTGAACTGCATATCTTCCCAGTAAGGGTGGGTGACAAGGGAGGAAGGGAATGAATCTGGAATTCAAATTTTAATATAAAATGTTTAATATATATATACATACATACATAATATGGTATTATTAATATTATTTTACTGTAACTGGGAAATAAGACACACAGGCACTGGGGCATAGAGATCCACTGTGCCCTACTGAAAAGTTGGAGTGGGTATGGGAGAAGATATGGGAGAGCAGATTGGAGGAGGAGATATCCAGTGGGATCGCTATTTTGGGGTGGTGTGTAGGGGAAAAATGGGGAGAAAATTTGCAATTCAAAATCTTGCAGAAATGAATGATGTAAACTAGAAGTTAAGAAAGCATTTTAAAAAGAGAAAAAAATTGTATCCAAATGCAAGAAGAAAATATTTCATATAATATGAGACTACCACTGCTACTAGTAATAATGATAAGAAGGAAAAGAAAAGGAAGGAGCATTTATTAAATACCTTCTATGTACCAGGTGCTATGCTAGCACTTTATAAATATTATTCCATTTAATCCTCACAACAACCCAGGGAAGTAGATGATATTATTATCCCCATTTTACATTTGGGGAAACTAAGGCAGATGCTAATTGAGTGTCATACAGCAAGTAAGAATCTGAGGTTAGGTTTGATGTCAGGCCTTCCTGACTTGAGGTCCAGTGTTCTATTCACTGCACCACCTATCTAGCTGCCTCTCATTGCCAATAATAGATGGCATTTTATAAATATCATCTCATTTTATGTTCACAGCAACCCTAGGAAGTAGGTATTATAATCCTATTTTATAGTTCACAAAATTGAGGGAGACAGAAGTTGAGTTATTTGGCCAACATCAGTAAGTTCTTCAGTGTCTGAAGCTGGATTTGAACTCAAGCCTTCTTGACTGTAGACCCAGAATTCTCTCTTTAAGAACAGAATTGGCAGACTTTTACAGGTGGTACTCTTTAGCAAACCATATCTTAATAATCACACAATTGAATGAGTGTTATTGAGAACATCAGGTTTGGTTGTATTTATTGTCAATAGATTTCAAAATAGCATTTGACCTCGTATAGTAAATGTAGCTTTGAAGTCTCCCCTTATCTCCTATCAAAATCATGTGAAACTCCATAATGGATTTGATTATGGAGATAACTTCATGAAATTGAGTATTGACATTTAGCATAATATTAAATGAGGAGAGAGATGCTTGCCAAAGACTTTGTCTGGCATCATGAGAGATAACCCACTACAGACTCAAAGAAAAGGAGGATTCTTTATTGGTGAAATTTTCTAAATCCTCCTATTTTAAGGTGATATTATACTAATTACATCAAGCCATGGGCACTGAAAGATCTCAGTGTTTACAAAATCTGTAGGTGTATGAAATTTATAGTAATATGAAAGAAATCAGTCTAATCATCCACAGTTGAAAAATAAAATAGATGAAAAACATATTGCCTAGATAATGTCATGTAGCTAGACAAGCAGTCACTCAAATTAGTTTATTAATATATGTATCGTGGATAAATTCTGCAAATGCATAATGTACTAGGACTGAAATTAAATAGTAGGAGGATTATATTTGGGCCAGATTATATTTGGGAAATTAGGCAGTGTTTTCAGTGATCCCCAGACTGTTCACTGCTACAAAAGGTACAGTGCCATAAATCAGAGATCATAGATAATCAATCACAGGATGTGAAACTGAAAAGGACCTTCTAGTCCAATGCCCACACTTGAAAAATGAGGAAACTGGGGCTCAAAGAGGTTAAATGAATCCCCCAAGGTCATATCAGTAATAAGGAACAGAGACTGAATGAAAATACAAATTGTCTGATTCCAAATCTACCACTGATATATTTTCCCAGTAGTCATATATGGCTACAAGCCACAGAGCACCACAATCTAAAAAGAATTAAGATGACAACCCAAACAGCAATGGAAAGACAGTAGCAATAATACCAAGAACAAATAACTTTTACATAAGTATCATAGGAAAAACATGAATGCCAATAAGAACAACTAGATAAGAAATTGGGTTGGTTATATAGTAAGAATAAAAGATAGAGAGAGTGGCACATTGACTTCCTTAAGTGACAAAAAACAAGGGAGATGTCTATATGATGGTTAGGTCTACCTGAGAGGTAGGCCCATCAGGCCCCATCACAGGATTTATGGGTTTCATCAGTCTTATTTCCTTCTAGAATGTAAGATTCATGAGGGCAGAAGTCATGTACTATATATTTATCTTATATCTCTTATAGCACAGAACATAGTGATTGGCACAAGTAGAAAATAAAGGGTTTGTTTTGGGTTGTTGTTTTTTAAGTGAATTCAATGAGAGACTGGGAGAGGAAGGGAGAACATGAAAGATGGTGATCTAAGGTACTAGGGAGATTTCTATTTTGCTTAAAGCACAAATCTATTGAAACATGAAAGAGTTACTTGTATAACTACAGAAACTTTTACTATAATTTTTTTGTGATGCTGATTTTGCACAATTTTGCTATAAGAAAATTATTTCCAAATGCAATGTAAGACAATCTCTTCATAAGTTTACCCAAAGTAATGTGGTTTTATAATAATATTTATACATTATAATCAAACCCTGAGGCAAAATTATGAAACTCTATCCTACTGTATTGGTTATACATTCAACATTTTTTATATAATCTTTAGGGAATCAGCTGCCTCATAATTTTTTTTCATTTAATACTCCATTTTCAAGAATCAATTAATTGTTAGGTGGAGTTTGACTATATAAATAAATAACATATTCTTATTATATGAAACTTTATCTCTCTATTTCCTTTGTCCAGATTAGAAGTAAGAACATTACTTGAAGCAAGTATTTTCAACATTGTGAATGTATGGGACTCCTACACACTCAGATTCCAATAGATTACCACTGTCCCAATTACCACTCCTACCAAATAGAATGTTTATTTTGCCAAATTGATCAAATTTCATAGTCATGTTGATTTCATATAAACACCGATCAAATGGTATTTTAATATCTTCAGTGAATTTATTCTCTGAGAAAATATTTAGTGTTAATCTTATGAGCGGTTATAAAGACTATCATGTACTTGATAGTTACAAAAGTAGAGACAAATAGGATTTGCTACCTTTTCAATCAATTGATAAGTATTTACTAAATACCTACTATGCCAGAAACTATACTAAATACTAGGATACCTTTTTTTCCACAGCTGTTTTTCACAGAAATAATGAGAGCTGTAATAGACATTATTCTAAATCCTTTATTTTATAGATAAGCCTGAAGTCCAGGGAATTAATTTGCCCAGAAGCACACACAGTTAGTGAGCCAGAATCAATTGTCTGCTAATTCCAAGGCCATTGATCTTTTTATCATACTAGTACCTGTGAATAAATAAGGAATATATGTGTGTATAAGTATACATGCATACATATATGTATATTATTCAATAAGCCTCTTATATCATTGCTATATTTCTTTGGGGTCTATGGACTTGCTTTTTGAAAATATTTTTAAAATATATTTCAATATAATCCTATGAATTTTATTTTGGGAACTTAAAAACTTTATTCTGAGAACTTTTAACTAATATGTCAACAAAGGTGTGCATGCCATAAAAAATATTAAGAATCCTTTTTCTAAACCAATGTTGACCTTTGTTGCTATATTTTTCCACTTGGAAATAATTAGTCAAGTGCTTACTGAACTAAGGTCGTTTTTAGGCCCCTTTGGTCTTGTCATTATGATAATTAGTTTAGATTGCTTGAACTTCTGTATGAAGTTACTATAATGGGGGCTAATGTCCTTTCTTCCATTACTTTTAGGCGTTTATGATTTGTTTTAATAGTCTGTTTGGAGATTGTTTTTAAAAAATTGTGCTATATATTTTCTATTGTAAATTCTGTCTTCAAATTTTGTATTAATTTTGATCTTGACTCTAACAAGTTAGTGGTCTATCTATGGAAAGCTGATACAGAAGTAGCTCTCGAATCAGTAATGAGTCATTTCCCATTAATTAAAATATAAACAGTTTCATATTTTGTGATTATTTTCACTTGATGCTTCCCACTTTTTCTTAAAGAAAGTGATATTATGTGTGTATGTATGTATGTATGTATGTATGTATGTATGTATGTAAATGGATCCTTTGTGTAGTCTACAAATCTATAGCTTCTCTCATTACTTATGTTTATTAGGTACACAAAATTAGATATTGGTACTACAAACTTGTGATAAATTACTTAAATCACAATGCAGATTATTTCATATAAGACTACAATGCAGGAGATTTAAATCCATTAGCATTGCATGGCAATGAGAGTCTATTAATTCTTAAGACAGTTCTGGATAGGTTTGATTCAGGATTACTATTTTATGAAAAATGTAGATTTCTGTGAAGCAAGTGAAAATAGAACCTCTTCTTTGGGCAAGATCATGATGTCTCATTACTCTTTCTCTTGGCACTAATGGGCATTTACCAGGGTTGGGGAATAATGAGAGAGGTGGCATTGAACAAGAGTAAAGAGGTAGGAAGGAGAATAAAAATGATTAATGTATTACTCCCTTAATGAGAATACATGCTTTAGTTATAAAAACTGGCTCCAGGAAAAATTTCAGGAAAAAACAAAAGTAAATTTGTCTTTTCAAAACTTAATAATCTGGGATTTTAATTTTTTTCTTGCACCGAGAATAATTTTTGACAGTTCTCTACTCGTCCTCCCTCTTTTTGAACTGAATGACAAACTACAAGTCAACGAACATGTTCACTGATCTGTACCAATCTGCAGAAAGATTGTCTAACATTGGACAGATCATTACAGATGTGTTGCAGACTATCAATCAACTGGAGTTGTTGTTCCTTAAGAATTCTGAACCTATTATTCAAGAGATAGGATTTCCATTTCCATTACTGTCTTTCTGACTACAAGACTGTTTCCCAAAATATAAGAGATGCGTCAGATATAAAAATCTAAGTTAGAAGAATCATTCTTTTACTCTTCAGGAATGGAGCCATAAAACTGGCAGAAAAACTTAGAAGAGACAGAAACTTAGAGTTTTGAGTTCCTATTGTGTCCACCAAATACAATCACGTATCTTGACTAGTAGTCCAGTGCTCTCTCCATTAAACCAAGCTGTCTACCAAATGTAACTATATATTAAATGCCAAAATTCCTTTTTCCTCCAAGACATTTGGAAGCTACATGTACATACTCCATACCATACCATCGTTTATCTTTTCTTACTGCATGGTGCTCAAGTCTTAGATAACCTCAAAATATCTATTCATTTATTTAATCAATAGGAAGAGCAAACTAGAAGGAATTTATTGGTAGAGGCTAACCTTCTTGCCCTTTATAACCTTGCCAAAAACAAGAAATCAATTGATGTTGACTTTTTGACACAGGCATCACATTTTATTGTTCACAGGAAAAGCACTATTCAGTAAGGCAATAACAAATTCCATATTCATTTTAAGAAATAATAAATTTTGATAGAAAATCTGAGAGCTATGACAGACATTAGTCTAGATCCTTTATTTTACAGATAAGGAGGCTGAAGCCCAGGGAATTAATTTGCCCAGAGGCACACAGTTAGTGAGCCAGGATCCATTGTCTTCTAATTCTAATGCCATTGATCTTTTTACCACACGGTACCTGTGAAGCAAATACCTCAAGCAAGTGCCTCATTTAATCATTATTTTTCTTCAAACTTTATAATATAAACAAGAGGAAGTCATATTACACTGTTGAAGGGGGAAATACAATGGAAAATGTCATTTTCATTAAGAAAAAAAAATGGAATTCCTTCTTCATGCAATGACTACCAGAAGACTTCATATGTTTTCCTATGAAGTGGAGGCAATTACAAACTGGCAACTCTTCTAAGTACTGGGTAGGGCTAGTGCTTCCTAAAGTTTTCTAGTTCCTATTTCTATCCCATTGGAGGTTTCTTTTATAATAAGGTTATCTTCTGAACCATAATTCTTATGAATGGGAAGCAGGGGGAAAGCAACTCCACCACCCATTGGACATCAGCCAGCAGACTGACCTCTGATTTATTGAAATTAACCTTCCCATATGTAGAATGAATGAATAATTTTTTAAAAGCATTTCATTAAGTGCTTATTACATGCAAAGCACTGTACAAAGTACCAAGGGTATAGACATGTAACAATTCCTACTCTCAAGGAATTCACATTCTTTTTTTTTCCCAAATGCTTTATTAACATCTGGTTTACATCATTCATTTCCACCAGATTTTGAGTTACAATTTTTCCCCATTTTTCCCCTACCTACCACCCCAGAATAGCAGTCCCACAGGATATCTCCCCATCCAATCTGCTCTCTCCCATATATTCTCCTATACCCCCTTCGAATTTTCCAGTAGGGCAAGGTAAATCTCTGTACCCCAATGCCTGTACATCTTATCTCACAATTACATGCAAAATAGTATTAATAATAATTTATATATATTTGAAACATTTAATTTTAAAACTTCGAATCCCAGATCCATTCCCTTCCTCCCTTGTCACCCATTCCGGCTGGGAAGATTAGCAATTCAGTATATGTTGTACATATATAGCTATGCAAAATATTACCATAGTAGATATATTGTAAAAAATTGGCTATATTTCCCTCCCACCCTTCCCCTGGTCCATTCCCTACTTTGATATTGTCCCTCTTCAAAGGTGGGTGCCTCCAACCTACCCTCCCCCCAGCATGCCCTCCCCTCCATCATCCCCCCTCTCATCCCCCTCCCCACTACTCTTCTGCAGGGTGAGATATCCCAGTTAGTATGTATGTCATTCTCTCCCTGAGCCAAATTCAATGAGAATATGATTTTGCCTTTTTGCCTTCTTGTTCTTCCCCTCCCCTGCAACCACTTCCCCTTGCCTCTTCTACATGAGATAGTTTACCCTACCCTGTCTCTCCCCATCTCCTCTTGCCACATTCCTTTCTCACCTCTTAACTTCACCCCTTAGGTATCATCCCTTCCCACCAAATTCGACCTGTGCCCTCTATCCATGTATACCTATAAACATATATACACACATTCACATATGTATTCATATATCCATATATCCATATACCCTTCTTCAACTATTTTCATACTGAGAAAGGTTTCATCAATTACAGTTATTGTTTTCCCATATAGAAATGTAAATAGTTCAACTTTGATAAGTTCCTTTTGATTTCTTTTCCCTGTTTACCTTCTCAAGCATCTCTTGCTTCTTGTGTCTGAATGTCAAATTTTCTATTCAACTCTGGTTTTTCCCTCAAGAATGCTTGAAAGTTCTCTATTCCACTGAATGACCATATTTTCCCCTGACACATGACACTTGGTTTTGCTGGGTAGGTGATTCTTGGTTTTAATCCAAGCTCCATTGCCTTCTGGAATATCATATTCCATGCCCTTTGATCCCTCGGTGTAGAAGCTGCCAGGTCCTGTGCTATTCTAATTGTGTTTCCACAATATTGAAATTGTTTCTTCCTGGCTGCTTGTAGTGTTTTCTCCTTGATCTGGGAATTCTGGAACCTGGCTATAATATTCTTAGGAGTTTTCTTTTTGGGATCTTTTTCAGGAGGTGATTGGTGGATTCTTTCAACCTCTATTTTGCCCTCTGGGTCTAAAACATCAGGGCAATTTTCCTTCAGAATTTCTTGGAGGATGATTTCTAGGTTCTTTTTTTGATTATGGCTTTCAGGTAGTCCAATAATTTTTAAATTATCTCTCCTGGATCTATTTTCCAGGTCAGTGGTTTTTCCCATGAGATATTTCACATTGCTTTCTATTCTTTCAATTGCTTGGATCTGTTTAACAGCATCTTGATTTCTCATAAAGTCACTAGCTTCCATTTGCTCCAGTCTAATTCTGAAGGAATGAATCTCCTCAGTAAGCTTTTGAGATTCTTTTTCCATCTGGCAAATTTGGCTTTTTAAGGCATTCTTCTCCTCATTGCCTTTTTGAGCCTCTTTTGCCATTTGAGTTAGTGTGTTTTTTAAGGTGTTATTTTCCTCAGTCAGGCTGTTGACTCTCATTTCATACTTTTCCTGCATCCTTCTCATTTCTCTTCCCAATTTTTCCCCCCACTTCTCTTATCTCCTTCTTAAGGTCCTCTATGGCTTGTAGCCAGCTCATATTTTCATTTGGGGCTTTTGGTGCAGGAGTTCTGACCTCACAGTCCACCTTCTGTTCCATGCTTTGATCCTCTTTGCCCCCAAAATAGGAGTCTAATGTTGAATTTTTCTGTTTATTTTGTTTCCTTTGCCTTGGCATGTTGCCACTTAATCACTTGAATTTTGGGCTTGTTGCCACAGAAGGACTCTGTCACCAGACAGGGAAGCTTCCATCCCAAATGTTGGGGTCTTCTCAACTTCCAGAGGTATTAGTTGGGAGCCCTCCCTGAAGCCCCCACACACTCTGGCAAGCTGGTCACACACCCCAAGACCTCCACCCCAGACCACAATCCAGATCCAAGAAGGTTAAAGCAAGAGTGATTACCCCCAAGACTTATCTCTGGATCCCCGTACAGTCTGCAGGCCAGGAGCTAAAGCTGCAACTGAAGCTGAAAAATGGCAGCTGTGCTGTGGCTCCTCAGCTGCTTCTCGCCCCCCAGGGCAAGAAGCTGACAGACTCCGAAGTACTGGTCCCAAAGTCCATAGGACACTAACCTCTCACTTTGTCCTAGGCATCTATGTGTTGGTAATTCTGCAAATGCTACAGCTTTGGGTATTCTGGGGTCCCTCCAGCTGGCTGCTGGTCTAGCTGCCCTGGGGCTAAAACCTCTGACTCAAGTGGTCCTGGGCTAGTGTCCCAGAGTGCTGAGCTGGCCACAACCTGCAGGGCTGCTGGGCTATCCTCAGTGGGAGGTTAGCTTCTCTTTGTCGTTCTGTGGGTTCTGGAGCTCCACAGGTTGTTCAGAGTCCCCTTTTACATAATTTTGAAGTGGTGTGGGCTGGAGCACCATGGAAGTGCTTTTTCTACTCCCAGGAATTCACATTCTAATGGAGGAAATAACACAGATGGAAGTTCTCTAAATTATTTGCCATTAGGTCCCTTAATTTGAGCCATCCCTATGTGGTAGATACTAGTACAAATGATCGTTTAATTGCTAAATCTGACTCACAAATTGGTAAATCTTACTGCCAAATTTCTACTCCAGATGGGAGCAAATATCTGGTGTTCTCAGGGAAATCTTATTGGTGACAAAACAAGTCAAAGACTGATTTTTTAAAATATATAATTCTTCAAGGTTGATTGCAATTCATGTGAATACAGAATTTAGGATAATAGTTTCCCCTACTGATTTTGAATGGTCTTGTTTTTGTATTCTGATAAAATTTTTTATACTACCAAATTTAACTAAGCATCTTAGTCTATCATGTTGTAAGTCACTACATTATTTATATCTTGAAACTGCAAGATATAGGGAATATATGCCCACTATTATGCATCTCAAAGCTGAAATCCCTTTAGGTTCCATGGGGGGAATCTTGTGACCTCCAGGCTACCTGTGACCCTCTAGGTCCTCAAGTGTGGTCCTTTGACTGAATCCAAACTTCACAAAATAGATCCCCTTAATAAAAGGATTTGTTGGGACAGCTAGGTGGTGCAGTGAGTAAGAGCTCTGGCCCTGGAGGACCTGGGATCCGTTCTGACCTATGTACTTAACACCCACAGAAAAATAACTGGCTCTGTAACTTTGAGCAAGTTATTTAACCCCAATTGCTTAAAAAAAAGGATTTGTTTTGTAAACCTGGGACTCAGTCAAAAGACCACACCCTAGGAAGGACACACTTGGCCTTGAGGCTGCAGGTTCCCTACCCCTGAACCTGTTCTTTACTAGCATTACTCTCTTCCTTCTCTCTATGTTTTTTCATGGGCATTAAGAACATCAAATATTGTCTGATTCTTACAATTATGTAAGTTTCAACTTCCCAGTAAAATGAAAAACTCATAGGGGACAGATTAAATTTGTACTTCTTTGACTTACCCACAGTACCCAGGAGAGTGAGTACCTTGCAAATTGTTATCACCTAATTAATCAGTACTCAGTGACCTAACACATTTATTTTCATAATCTTCCTGAATACTTTGCATTCAAGTTTCATATGCTGCTTATATAAGAAAGAACATAATACATGACTTTTCTTTATCTGTAAAATGAAACTGGAGAGGTGCTTCCCACAATAATATCCTATTACTCTAAACACAAAGTACTTCATGAGTAGCTTGTTGATTGATTTATTGATTACCTGAAATTAAATATGAAAAACAATGACAATAAAAAAAGTTATTTCTTATCCCTTAGAGCAGGGATTCGTACCTTGGGATAGGGTTCTACAGATTTATGTTTTTATTATTTTATATCTATTTCAATTTAGTTTCATTTGTAATCTTATATACTATATTTTATGCATTTAAAAAATTATTCTGAGGAATCCATAGGCTTCACTTCACTGCCAAAGCTGTCCATGGTACAAAAAGGTTAAGAACTCCTCCTTTAAAAGCAGTTGATTCAGTAAAAAGAGCAATCGAATCAGAGTCAAAGGCCCTAGTTTCAAATCCCTCTGCTCACTACCTATGTGACCTTTGGCAAGCCACATAATTGCTTGGGTCCTGAGTATGGTCATCTCTAAAATGGGAGCATTGAACTAGATGTAGTTTGAGGTCTACCTTAAATGACCCCATAATCCATAGTAATGAAAGATGATTATTTGTATTATGATAATTTATCAACTGAGTGTCTATTAAAAAAAAAAAAAAACTTATAAGGGGTAAGGAACATAAAAGATTATGGTTAACATTTATTTCAGTACTTCCAAGGATCTGTGATTTTAATGGTATGATACTCCTTTCATCAAAGCAGATATCAATGAAGCCAGATGAATTATCTTTCTGATTTGTTGTGGTAAAACTTTTTTTAAAAAAATCCATCTAGCAGTCAACCTTTTAGTGATTGCCTCTCTGGGCATTGCAAGGCTGGCATTCACAAGATAGACAGTCAGTCCATCAACTTTGGGTCCATACTCAAAGACTTTCAAGTTTGGTAGGACCTATTGAAATTTTTTGTCCACTTCCATAGCCTTTAAGAACCTGGAAAGACCCACATTCCATTAGGAAGAATAGAGAGTAGGATTTCAGAGGAGGGAAGAAAAATTATGTGTGAAAAAAAAATGTGAGGTGAGGGTGGAGGGTCAGGGTAAGCAGTGAATATTACATGTAGCCCTGTGCTAATAATTCTGCCTCCAAAAGGCTAAACAAAGCCAGGCACAGTGTACAAAGCAACCCTTGTGGAAACCAGATAAAATTGGGAATTTTTGCCATTGTGTTTCATAACTAATTGAAAGAACACACTCTATCAAAATACAGATTACATAATACATGCCATTTGATTTATGGTGCATTTCTCACTAATGGATTAGTGACCACAGAACATTAGAATCCAATTCACAGTATTAAACGGCAAATACATCACTCAAGACAATAGAAATGTGACTTGTATGAACATTTCTTATTAATTAAAAAGTTAACTTTCTGTTGCAAAGCAAAAACCTAGAGACTGGTCAATTACAGTGTAATAGACCTCAATTTGTGAGTTCATTGTTCAGGGGAAGGGTCTATTTATATGATTTCTATGTGATACTTCAAAAATGCTCAAACTATTGTCAAATCAGGATAGTAACATGACCTCTGAGAGGCTGGTACTCACAATGTGGAACCAGCAAACTTGATGGTCTAGTGGAGGGGTTGTTAATCATTTTGTGTCACGGATTCCTTTGGAAGTGTGGTTAAACCTATGCACTTCTCAGGATAATGTTTTAACAGTAATAACAGTAGTAGCATTTATAAAGCAAAGAATTTTCTAAATATTATCTCATTTGATCCTCACAAAAACTCTAGGAGGTTTACAGATTTTTACAAATGAGGATACTGATGTAGATAGCAGTTAAATGACTTGCCCAGAGTCACACAGGAGCAGGATTCAAATTCAGATCTCTTTGAGGCATCTGGGGGGGAAGGATAGAGCATGTACTTAAAGTCAAGAAGACCCAAGTTCAAATCTGGCCTCATATACTTATTGGCTATGTGACCCTGGGAAAGTTACCCCACCTCTCTTTGCCTTAGTTTCTTCATTTGTTAAATGAGGATAACAATAATACCTACCTCCCAGGGTTGTTATGAGGGCCAAATGAAAGAATAATTGCAAACCACTTAGCACAGTGCCTGACACATAGTAAGTGCTGTATACATTTGCTATTGTTGTTATTACTTTATTATTTCTGACGCCAAGTCTAATATCCTTGTGCTGTGCTACCTACCTGCCAAAATGCATATTTAATAATTTTTAGACATTTTAAAGGCAGATGAACAGTGCAGTGGATAGGACACTGGGCCTGGAATCAAGAAGATTCACCTTCCTGAGTTCAAATCCAACCTCAGATATTTAGTAGCTGTGTGACCCTGGGTAAGTCACTTAACCCTGTTTACCTCAGTTACCTCATCTGTAAAATAAGTTGGAGAAGGAAATGGAAAACCACTCTAATAGCTTTGCCAAGAAGACCCTAAATGGAGATACGAAGAATCATACATGACTGAAATGACTGAACAACAAACATTTTAAATGAATAAAATATGACATAAAGTATTACAAAGGAAATTAAATTGAAATACCTTTATAAAAATATTAACCAAAAAAGTTCACAGATCCCAGGTGAAGAATCCTCAGTCTAGAAGAAAGAGATCAACTGCATAAGGTTGGTCCATTTGGGTGCATTATTACTTCTGATAATTTAAACCATATGTACATTTAATCTAAAAAAGAGATAGTCAAAATGGCAGTATACTAGATTGGTAAAGTAAATAGCTACTTACATAACTGCATTTTTTACTTTTCAGCATTGTGGTGTTGCATAAGTCTATTCACATATTTACATACAAGGGCCTATCATAAATGTCCTTCAGGAGGATGGGAAGTATGGAAGAAGAATGTTGTATGCATTGTTAGAGTCTTTGTGTAACTTGGCTAAACTTTGTAGAACTGAATTGCCTATAATTTTGTACAATGAAGTCCTATGCCATTCCAGACTGATAATCTACAAAGTTTACAAAGTATATAGTAAATGACTTATGATGAAGAATATAAGAAATGACAAATATGAGGAATACAGAAAAACATGAGATGTATGAACTGATTCAGAATGAATAAAAAAAACAGAAGAAATTATATAGTGATATACTGCAAATGAAAAGGATATCAAGAGGAAGCCAAATGCTTTGTAACGTTAATGAATAATCTTGAGGAACTGAGTTAAATTCTTTTTTAGGAAGAGGAGAGAGTCTATAGGTATGGAATGCTGCATATATTCTCTGGCAATGTCCCTGTATAAGTTGGTTTTGTTAACATTTTTGTTGTTTTACAAGAGAAGGGGTGTCTGTAAAAGATTGTGATATAAAAACAAAATGTATCAATAGAACTTTAAAAAAAAGAATTGAAGATGTATAACAAAACTATAACCAACAAAAGGTTATGTTCAATTTCTATTCAAGTTGACTATGTAAACAATATCAATCAACCTAGCTCACACATATGTACTCTACCAAAAACCCAGAAAAAGCACCAGCCTAAATAAAGATCAAGAAATACAATGCAGAACTGTAATAAGTGATTTCTAACCCAGAATTTCACAGAAAAGTCAGGCAGAAAACCAAGACAATAATAAAGGGGTTCAACAGCAAAGCCATTGGTAGTGTAGACACACAAGCGAGCAGTCTTATAATATGGCCAGCAAATATTGAAAGACATATATAGCCTTTGAAATCCTATAGTCAGCAAAAGTGGAAGGTTCCACATAGAGTCCTAGGGTGGTTGGAAAGCCATAGTGTGAAATCCACCATGAGAGGAAGTGGACAATCTGGACATGATATTGTTCATACCAATATACTCCAATGCTCTGAGATTCCCTTGAATTCTACATTGAGACTATAAAGGGCCTTGAAGATCTAGCACTCTGAAATTAAGGGGCCTCAGCACAATAGGTGGAGGTCACCATAGAAAACTAGGTGGGGGCAGCTAGGTGGTGAAGTGTGTAAGATTGCTGGCCTCGGAGTTGGGATGACTCTGGATCGAATCCGGCCTCAGAAAATGAGCACCCACACATAAATAGTGATTAACCGTGTAACCTTGAGCAAGTTAGCAAGTTAAGTTAAGTTAAGCAAGTTAACCCCAATTGCTTAAAAAAAAAAAAAAACAACTAGGTGACCAGAGTTAGAAACAATCAGGGCTAATAATCTCACACAAAAGCTCAGTAGTAAGCCTGATCATGTCATAAAGCTCCAGTTTAGGAACTAAGGCTGGAAAAGATAAGTGAACTGAAGATACTGGTTGCTATAAAAATTTGTATAGTTCCAGATGCCCAAAAATGCAACCTTCAGGGAGAAAGTAATTCCATAACAATGGAAAGCAAAGATTCAAAGGAAAAAATAGATTATACATTTTAAAATGGATTATCCCTAGAAAAAATAAGCAGGAGATAAAAGTTAAAATAAAATCTCTTGAGGGAAGAACTAGAAGGAGAAAAAGATAGCTTTGAAAAAAAGTACTAATAATTAAAATAGACCAATGACTCCATATGACAGCAAGAAATAATAGAGCAAAATGAAGACACTGGAAAAGTTGAAGAAAATATAAAATATCTGATATTTTAAAAATAAAAACTGTTCTAGAAAATAATTAAGAAATAACTAGACCACAATGATTTTTTAAAACCAAAAACATAGGTACTTTATTTCAAGAGATTGTAAATGTTAGCTGACCAAATCTGTTCATATAAGAGAGCAAAAGTGAAGTTAGAAAGAATCTATTGGTTATCTCTGGAAAGAAACTCCAAAACAAGAAGTCCCAGGAGTATTATAGTCAACATACAGAGCTTCCCATAGAATGAAAAAGAAAGAAAGAAAGAATGAATGAAAGAAAGAAAGAAGGAAGAAAGAAAGAAAGAAAGAAAGAAAGAAAGAAAGAAAGAAAGAAAGAAAGAAAGAAAGAAAGAAAGAAAGAAAGAAAGAAAGAAAGAAAGAGAGAAAGAAAGAAAAAGAAAGAAAGAAAAGAAGGAAGGAGGGAAGGAAGGAAGGAAGGAAGAGGAAGAAAAAAAAGAGAGAAAGAAAAGAAAAAGTCGCATAATTATTTAAACCGAAGTGGCCTGAACACAGGCTGGAAGGGCGAAAAGAAAGTTTCAAAATGATGTGGCACAACTGTAGACTTCTGAGAAATAATAGACCAACAGCAATCAAGAAGAGAACAACAGAGGAAATAGGCAGGTGGAATGAGAAGCAGTGGGAATGAGTGGGCGTATGGTACTACTGGGCCAGTGGAACATAAATAAGGTAAATGAATGAATGAAAGCTGTTGAATAAGCCAAAAGCACAAAGGACAGAGGAATTGGAATAGAAACCCTGGAAAGGACTGATGTCTGATCACCACAGATTTTCCAGGACACAGCCTTCACTTCATGATGCCAGACCATCTGGTCAGATTAGGCAATTGAGTAAAACTTCAATTTATCTGCATCTGCAAAAAGGAACATACCAAGATTAGCTGTAATTCTGGCTGACAAGAAGAGTTTTCAGTGAACTCTTAGGATGTTTTGTAGTCCTATAGATATAGTAAATAATATGAAAGAGGCTTTGTAATAGAAAAGTACAAAGCTCTAAAAATCACGGAACAGGGAGCCAATAGCAGCCAGTCACCACCCTTGCTAAATGGTGTGTGAGATAATAAAAAATCAGTGAGGTGAGAAATACTAGCAGGTTTGTGAGCTGATCACAGCTTACTGACAGGGAATGTCAGGGTTAGAAATGTCATGAGTAAATGCACTAGAAATAGTTTGATAGATAGGAGAAAACAAGAATTCAGGTAAAAAGAAAAAGGAAAGGGGGAAAAAAGCTAAAGGCATTTTTAAGGCAGAACATAGACATTCTAGAAGTGAAACATCTGGAGAGAATCTTAGAAATATTTAGATGAATCCATCATTTCATTAATATGAGTGTGGTCCCCTGACCTATAAAGATTATGCCACTACACATTCAATTTTTCCTAAGTATTAATAAACCATAAATTGAAGATCTATTTAATGAGCAGAATAACTTTTGGGACTTCCTCTAGTCTCGAGTATATCAATAAAATTCTGGACTTTCCATTTACAATATCTAATTCTTTTTAAAGATATATATGTGTACATATAGTATATAAATATTTCCAATTACATGTAAAAATGTTAGCATTCATTTAAAAAATGATTTACAAATTCTCTCCTTCCCTCCTGATCCTCCACATCCCTTCTGAGAAGGCAAACAATATGATAGTGATTATACATGTGAAGTTAGGCAAAACGTATTTCCATATTAGGCATATTGTAAAAGAAAATACACAGAGAGAGACACACCAAGATAAATAAAGCAATAAAAGAAAGTTTCAATCTGCAAAGCTCATTAGTTCTCTCTCCAGAGGTGGAGAGAATTTTTCATTTTGCATCCTTTGGAATTGTCTTGAATCATTGTATTACTAAGAAGAGGTAAGTCTGGCATATAATTGGGGAGAATAACATAATAATTTAAATTTCATTTTTAATTTCAGCTTTAATTTCATCTTCATTGGTGGTGTATTTATCCTTTTCATTTTTGACACTAGTAATTTTTTTCCTTTCTTCTTTTTAAAATCAAATTAACCAATTTTTCTATTTTATTGTTCCTTTTTTAAAAAATAAAGTTAGCTCATAGTTTTATTATCAGTTCAATGCTTTTTGTTTTTACTCTCAATTTTATTAATCTCTTTTTGATTTTCAGGATTTCCATTTTGGTGTTTAATTGGAGATTTTTAATTTCTTCTTTTTCTATATTATTGAGGTAAGCTTTTGGAGACCTAAATTTTACCCTAATTACTTCTTTGATAGCATCCCATAAATTTTGACATGTCCCTTCACTGTTGTCACTCTCTTTGATGAAATTATTAATGGTTTTTATGATTTGTTCTTTGAACTATTCATTCTTTAGGTTTACATTATTTATTTTCCTATTAATCTTCTAACTAGCTTTCCGTGGCCCTTTATTGAATGTAATTTTGTTGTATTATGATATGAAAAGGATGCATTTAATATTTCTGTTCTCCTGCATTTGTCTCCTGTGAGGTTTTTATGTCCTAATACATGGCCAATTTTTTGTGTAGGTCCCAGGTACTGCTCAGAAAATCTTAGGGTCCTTTCTATTCCATTCAATTTTTTTCCCAGTGGTTTATCATATCTAACTTCTTTTAAATGATTTTTTCTCCTTAATTTATTTCTTGTGTTACATTTATCTATTTCTGAGGGGAAAGTTGTACTATTTCCTTCTGTAACTCATTTAACTTTTCCTTTAAGAATTTGGATGCTATGCCATTTTCTGCATCTTCATCTAGTATTGATATTACTTCATTGTACCTTTTAGCAAGAACTAAGTTCCTTGCTTATCTCTTTTAATTAGATATATTTTTTTGCTTTTGCTTTGAGATCATATTGCTCATCCCATTCACATCCAGTTAAGCTTACTGTGTATTTCCCTCCATCCTATTCCCCTCCTTATCCTTCCCCACCTTTCTGTTCTCCTCAAAAATGTTTATCTTCTAACCATTACTTCCCCCAATTCACCCTCCCTTCTATCAGCACCCCTTCCTCTTATCCTGCTTCCCTATTGCTATCATGTAAGGTAAAAAATTGTTACACCCAAATAAGTGTGTAAATTATTCTCTCAGCCAATTTAGATGAAATATTCAAGCATTGTCTCCCACCCTCCCAACCCTTCTTCCTCTCCACTGTAAAAGCTATTTCACACCACTTTTATGTGAGATAGTTTACCACATTTTACCTCTTCCTTCCCCTTGTCCCAGTTTATCCTTCTTTCTCACATCTTAAATTTTTTATATCATTCCATCATAGTCAAATTGTACCCATGCTCTCTCTGAATAATCTTTTAACTGCTCTAATAATTGTAAAGTTCTTAGTTAAAAGAGGCACAAAGATGCTAAAGAAAATAGCCCTTTAAAAATAGAATTGGGCAAATGGAAAAAATGGTATAAAACCTCAGTGAAGAAAATTATTTTTGAAAAATTAGAATTGAGCAAATGAAAGCTAATGACTCCACAGGACATTAAGAAACAATAAAGCAAAGTCAGAAGAATGAAAAAAATTGGGGAAAAAGTGAAGTAAGTCATAGGAAAGACAACTGACCTGGAAAATAAATTGAAGAAAAATAATTTAAGAATTATTAAACTACCTGAAATCCATGATGAAAAAAGAACTGAGGTATCATATTTCAAGAAATTATAAAGGAAAACTGCTCTGATAACCTAGAACCAGAAGATAAAGTAGAAATAGAAGAAATCCACTGATCACATTAAGGAGATTCCAAAAAGAAAACTACCAGGAAAATCATAGCCAAATTCCAGAGCTCCCAGGTCAAAGAGAAAATACTTCAAGAAGCCAGAAAAAAGCAATTTAAATATCATGGAGCCACAGTCAGGATCACAAAACATTTGTCAGCTTTCATGTAAAAGGAGCAAAGGGCATGTATTATGATATCCTGGAAGGCAAAAGAATGAAGATTACAACCAAGAATAAACCATTCAGAAAAACTGAGTTTAAATCTTCCAGGAAAATCCACTGAAGAAGGAAATGGCAAATCACTCCCATATCTTTGTCAAGAAAACCCCAAATGTAGTCATGAAGAGTGAGACATGACTGAACAACAAAAACAACAAATTATATATATATAGATATAGATATATAACTGATTGGGTTGGTACCCTGGCCTGTATGATAAAACATTTCCTATGAATATAGAAAATAGAGAGTTTGTGATCAATAGACTGGCTCTACTCAGACAAGTCATGACAATAAGACTGTTAAGGCAAAAAAACAAATGTATGTTAAGAGATTGATTAGCATCCTAAAGTCAAAGCTTAATAGAACTAACACATTTAGAGAAATTGGTAAAATACACAATAATGGATCTAGAAAGTGTTCAAACAAAAACCCAGCAGTAGTAATGAAATATAGGTCTCTTCTTTCCCAGGAAATGTTAGAATGTTTAACACTTCTTTGCCAAAAATGAGAAAGATTAACAAATATTCTTAGATTGCATAATAAGAAGGTTAAAAATTTACAGTAAAATACTTTTGGAATAAATAGATCTCACTTCAGAAAACAATTAGAAAGACAAGCAAGAGGCATATGCCACTCAATTTATTTTTTTTTAAACAAATGCTTTATTAACTTCTGTTTTACATCATTCATTTCCGCCAGATTTTGAGTTACAATCATTTTTCCCCCATTATTCCCCTACCCAACCTCCCAGAATAGTAGTCCCACAAGATATCGCTTCCTCCAATCTGCTCTCTCCCATACCTTCTCCCATACCCCCATCGACTTTTCCATTAGAGGAAGGTGAATCTTTGTGTCCCAATGCCTGCACATCTTATCTCCCTATTACAAGCGAAAGAGTATTACTAATAGTATTTATATATATTTGAAACATTTAATGTTACGACCTCGAATTTTAGATCCATTTCCTTCCTCCCTTGTCACCCATTCCTTCTTGGGAGATAAGCAATTCAGTATATGTTGTACATGTCTAGCTATGCAAAACATTATCATAGGAGATATATTGTACAAGGCTGCTTATAATTCCCTCCCACTCATCCCACCCCCCACCTGGTCCATTCCCTACATAATCCTGTCCCTCTTCTATAGTGGGTACTTCCAACCTCCCCTCCCCCAAGGATGCCCTCCCATCCATCATCCCTCCTCTCATCCCCCTTCCCCCTATCCTGCTGCAGGTTGAGATATCCCATTTAGTATGTATGTCATTTTCTCCCTGAACCAAATTCAATGGGAATGTGATTTTGTCTTTTTAGCCTTCCTTATTCTCCCCCTCCTTTGCAACCACTTCCCCTTGCTTCTTCTACATGGGATAGTTTACCCTACCCTGTCTCTCCCCATCTCCTCTTGCCACTTTCCTCTCTCACCTCATAATTTCATCCCTTGAGTATTCTCCCTTCCCAACAAATTCAACCTATGCCCTCTATCCATATATAACTGTAACCATATACACACACATTCACATATGTATTTATATGACCACACCCCCTTCTTCCATTATTTTCATAGTGAGAAAGATATCATCAGTCACAGTTATTGCTTTTCCATATAGGAATGTAAATAGTTCAACTTTGATAAGTTCCTTTTGATTTCTTTTCCCTGATTACCTTCTCAGGCATCTCTTCCTTCTTGTGTCTGGATGTCAAATTTTCTATTCAATTCTGGTTTTTTCCTCAAGAATGCTTGAAAGTCCCCTATTCCACTGAATGACCATATTTTCCCCTGAAACAAAATACTCAGTTTTGCTGGGTAGGTGACCCTTGGGTTCATTCCCAGTTCTTTTGCCCTCTGGAATATTGTATTCCATGCCCTTTGATCCCTCAGTGTAGAAGCTGCCAGGTCCTAGGCTATTCTGATTGTGTTTCCACAATATTGAAAATGTTTCTTCCTGGCTGCTTGTAGTATTTTCTCCTTGATCTGGGGATTCTGGAACCTGGCTATAATATTTCTGGGAGTTTTCTTTTTGGCATCTTTTTCAGGAGGTGATTGGTGGATTCTTTCAACCTCTATTTTGCCCTCTGTATCTAAAACATCAGGGCAGTTTTCCTTGAGAATTTCTTGAAGGGTGATTTCTAGGTTCTTTCTTTGATCATGGCTTTCAGGTAGTCCAATAATTTTTAAATTGTCTCTCCTGGATCTATTTTCCAGGTCAGTGGTTTTTCCCATGAGATATTTCACATTGCCTTCTAATCTTTCGTTTGTTTGGATCTGCTTAACAGCATCTTGATTTCTCATAAAGTCATTAGCTTCCATTTGCTCCAGTCTAACTCTGAAGGAATGAATCTCCTCAGTGAACTTTTGAGATTCTTTTTCCATCTGGCAAATTCGACTTTTTAAGGCATTCTTCTCCTCATTGCCCTTTTGGGCCTCCTTTGCCATTTGAGTTAGTCTATTTTTTAAGGTGTTGTTTTCCTCAGTCAGGCTGTTGACCCTCATTTCATACTTTTCCTGCATCCTTCTCATTTCTCTTTCCAATTTTTCCTCCACTTCTCTTATTTGATTTTAAAGTCCTTCTTAAGGTCCTCTATGGCCTGCAACCCACTCATGTTTTCCCCTGGGGCTTTTGGAGCAGGACTTCTGACCTCACAGTCCTTTTCCCGCTCTATGCCCCCAAAATAGGAGTCTAGGGTTGCATTTTTCTGTTTCCTTTGCCTTGGCATGTTGCCACTTAATTGCTTGACTTTTGGGCTTGTTGCCACACTATGGCTTTAAGGCCAGCTAGAGGAATTTTCGTCCCGAACGTGTGGGGGGCAACTTCCCTTTCTGGCAAGCTGTAAACCCACCCACAACTTCCACCCTAGATCACAATCCAGATCCAGGGAGGTTAAAGCAAGAGCGATTACCCCCCAAGACTGATCGCTGGATCTCCCCACGATTTGTAGGCTGGGAGCCGGAAATGCCTCTGAAAACTACAAAATGGCGTGTCTCCTCAGAGGCTTCTAGCCCCCAGGGGAGGGAGCTGACGCATTCCCCAAATACAGGTCCCAAAGTCCATAGGACACTAACCTTTTACTTTGTCCTAGGCATGTCTATGTTGATAATTCTGGAATCGCCACAGCTCCTGGTGTTCTGGGGTTCCTCCAGCCGGCTGCTGGCCCTGCCGCCCTGGAGCTAAAACCTCGGCTCACGCGGACCTGGGCTTGGCTCAGCTCGGCTCCTGCGCTCTGCGCTCTGCTGCTGCTGGCTCCCAGACCGCTGCGCTGGTCCTTCCTGCCGGGCTGCTGGGCTGTCCTCAGCGGGAGGTTAGCTTCTCTGTGTCGTTCTGTGGGTGCTGGGGCTCCAGAAGTTGTTCACAGTCCTTTTTTACATAGTTTGTGGGGAATCTGGGGGCAGAGAGGCTTGGAAGAGCTGTTTCTACTCCGCCATCTTGGCTCCACCCCGCCACTCAATTTATTAACTCTAACTAAAAGTGGTTTGTTTTTTAATAAAATTTATGAAACAACTAAGATTTGAGCTTGGAATCAAAAGGCTTTACATGGGTGACATCAGGAGCATCCTGGTAAATGATTAACAATTGGATTTCCAAGAAAAATTTACATGACACACTTTTAAGTTTAACCTTCATAATCACATTTTTTTCTGTTGCTGTCTTTCATATGGACAATCAATAAGAGAATCAATTAGGTCTTGATATATAGCATTTGCCATTTCTGAAATAAGGAGAAATTATTTACTGAGGACCCCTATTTAAACTCTAATCAGTATTAGTTCATTATTGAACTGACTAATATTTTATTTACCCTTTATTTTATAAAGGGTAATGATTGTTAGTAATTATTTTAATATATTCATCTAGTAATACATATCTAGTCAATCACCTAATAACAGGCATAAGAACAAGTAGTGTATTAATCCATACTTTTTATGTCGCATAGGAAAATAGAATCTAATAGAAGGATGCTACAATAGGCTTCAAACTTTAATATAATGTTCATTCCTTGTTTAACAGTTATGGAACTCACTTGCACAACCACAAGAATTCGACAAAGATATCTCCATCCTGTTTTGCTCAAATTCCATGCTCAAACCAAGCATAGGTGGTGGCATGGTACATAAAATTCCCCCGAGATATAGGAGTGGCATTAATTGTTAGGTATAGATATAGCTTGCTTATACCCTCTCCTCCTGCTTAATCTAAGGAAGAACCCATCCTTCTTGTAATCACGTAGTTTGTAGAGATATTCCTTGCTTCACCCAACTTGTGACCCTGCTGACACATCATTTTGGTTTATGTGTCATATGTCAACCAATGGATTCTGTATTTTACCATGCCTCTTTTGCATATTTGGGTATCAAACTTTATAAATACAAGGTCTCAGGGAAAAGGGGACATCTCAGATCCTGACAAAGATCTGAGGTCCACTTCATCAGAGGGGACCATGGACCTTTTAATAACGTGCCTTCGGCTCAGAGCATTGGCTCAGTCTATTTTATTGTAGGTTGAGCAATTTTAATCCCCTGAAGGGTTCATGTTGAAACATAACAACTGTCACTTGAGAGCCAGTTGGAGCTAGCTCTAACATACTGCTGGACATTCATATTAGCTCAGCTAATGAAATGTCAACAAAGGAATGTCAAACAAATGGCTGAGTCATTCCAATTTGTTTATATATTTTTTCGTAGGGGGCGTTATAGACTTCTTCTGGTAGATTTTTATAGGGGGTTTGATACTAATTCAGAATGTCTTTGCCACTAGGACTTCTTTTGTTTGTTTTTTTTTTTCAATTGTGTCCAGCACTTTGTGACCTCATTTGAGGTTTTCTTAGCAAAGATACTGGAGTGGTTTCCCATTTCCTTCTCTAGCTCACTTTTACAGATGAAGAAACTGAGGCAAACAGGGTTAAATGATTTACTCAGAGTCCCAGAGCTAGGATCTGAGGCTGGATCTGAAGTCAGGTTTTCCTGATTCCAGGTCTAGCACTCTATCCACTGTTCCACCTAGGTGCCAATTGGTACTCCCTTAAAAGTGGCAGGGGCTTTTCTTTCAGAAGGCAATTACTGAGGCAACTGATTGATACTATTAGCAATTTTCGTCATTCAGTCTTGTCTGAGTCTTCGTGAGCCCATTGAGGTTTTTTTGGCAAAGATCCTGGAGTGGTTTGCCATTTCTTTCTCTAGCTTATTTTACAGGTGAAGAACTGAGGCAAACAGGGTTAAGTGCCTTGCTCAGAGTCACACAGCAAGTGAGTGTCTGAGACCAAATTTGAACTCAGGAAGATAAACTTCCTGACTATAGTCCCAGTGCTCTATGTACTGTGCCACCAAACTGCCCCTATGAGGCTTAAGGTGTCTGAAAACGGTTATCAGTGCAGATTATGCAACAACATGGTGGAAACCGTGCAATTTATTACTGCAAGATGTAAAAATTTTGTACTTACTAGATATCTAAAAAAATATAATAAAGTGGCTAGAATTATATACCAGAAGCTCACTATCTTTTTTTAACTACAAAAATAAGCCTCAAAATAGCCTTCAGAATTCAACTAATGAACAAATGGTACCAGAACATTATTACAGACAAAACTGCTGCCCGTAACCTTAAGATACCTGCCTGTGGATCGATTTGGAGTCAGGAATATCTACTTATAAACTGTGTCAACTTACAAGCCATTTGACTCAACACTTCACCACTTATTCTCAGTTTTCTCATTTGCAAATGAGGATAATAATAGTTACATGTCATTCCTGGGGCATCCTGTCTTTATGTTCAGTTTTTTTTTGTGTGTGTGTGTCTCCTTCTTTAGAATGTTAGCTCCTTTTATTTATCTTTTTTTTTTTTTTTGGTATCTCCAATGCTTAACACAGTGAATGCCACGTAGCAAGTACTTAATACAGGTTTGTCAACTGACTGACACGTTGACACTCTCTCAGATACCTCAGCCTCTCCCTAAATCATACTCACCAGGCATCTCTTCATCCATACTTTCTCCCCCATCCTATTTCGCATCCCAGGCTTTAGGTTCCAGGAAAGTTTGAGAATCTTGGTGTTGCAAAACTTTGTGCTGGGCACTATTCTAAACACTATAAATATCTTATTTATGAAAGAATAGTACATTCTGCTTATCATAAAGGCAGAGTCATTCACAGGAAGACGTAGCAAGCTTTGCTGTTCCTGACAGATGATTCTTGGTGTGGTCTATTCAGACATCACTGAAGAGCTTCTCAGGCCAATTGTGGGTCATTGGGCTACTCTTCATTGTGGACAGGCATGTGTTCCTCAGCCAGTCACTCATTTCCACGTCAATAGAGACTGAAGTGTGTCTTTCCATCTCTGCCCCTCTACCTGTTCAGACCTGTGCTGCTAAAGATGATCCCAAGTCTGCCTAAATTTCTACATTCTTTCTGGAAGATGATCCACCAAGAAAGTGTTAGAAAGGGTGGTGGCCCTTTTTCCCATAATTTCAGGAGTAAGTCTAGGCACCAATAACTGAATAAATAACTCTAGATTTGGAATTCTTCCTACCCAAAGTTCTGCTCTTAGATAGGAAATGCCTTATCTGTCAGCCATATCACAGGACCGCATTGACCAAACCTCATGCAAAATATTCTACCATAGTAATAAAAAACAAAGTACTTAATATTTATCATTTATAGAGCACTTTTTTCTAATATCACGTAACGTTCCTAACTAATAAAGTCATATGATATTTAAAATAATGGATTTCACAAAGTGCAACCCCATTTATCTGGATGTTGCCTAACTAGATGTCTGATTTATGCCCTTAGTTCTCTGGTCCAGTTTTCACCACCCTCTGTCAGGGCCTAGTACTTATTTTGGATGGCTTTTTTTGTTAAGACCCATGTGAAAAAGGGAGCCCATTTACAATGAGCCAACCCATTTGTAGCTTGGCAGGGGAATTAACCACAATGCAGAAAATTTGATTCAAGGCTTACAAATGATAAAGTTAAGTTTTCAAATTTTCCGTGGAGTCAAAGCACATGATATTTCATTTAACTTACAACTAAATGAAAAAGAAAGTTTTGTTGTTTTTTGGAATCAATTTCCCTGTTGTGTTACTATCTATTCATCAAACTTCATTCAACAAACAATTCATTTGATTTTAAATTCAGAATATTTTAAAACAAATTTTATTAGAGGTGCAAAGTGACATGCTTTACCTTCTCTCCTAAGCTAGAATCTTTCTCTGGAGCATGTGATTTTTTTCATATCTCAATCTAGCTTGGACAGTTCAATCTGAAAAATGCTAGAAATGTTAGGACTCGATTTGCTTTTCTTGACTATACCTACTTGTGAAAAGGAAGGTTCCTGTTTTGTGAAGAGTTGGTAGAGATAGAAGTACATCAAAAAAAGCACTAAAAATCATTAATTAATTTTTATTGCATAGAAGAAAGCATAAGAAAGTCTCAAGAGACACAGAGTGCTTTTGTTACTAGCATGTTAAAGGTATTGCATACTTCCAGAAATCGTCTTTACATACCAGAAATTCATTGCTTCATATACAATCATTTTTTTGGCCTTCTTTGTATAATTGAATGTTCACATTTGCTGATGTTTAAATTAATACTAAGAAAGAAAATGTATATTTAAAAATAAACTACATCTAAAACTTTAATTTTATTGAAGCTCTCTAAGTGACTCTGTAATTGGATAGATTCTTTCAGTTTTCTCATGGGCTTACCCATTTTCAAAGAGGCTGATTCATGAATAAGGTCTGGTTTTTTTTTTTTGCTTTTGCTTTTTGGAGGGCAATTGGGGTTAAGTAACTTGCCCAAGGTCACACGGCTAGGTTTTTGTTTATGTGTGTTAAGTGTCTGAGGCCAGATCTGAACTCAGGTCCTTCTGACTCCAGGGCCAATGCTCTACTCACTGCGCCACCTAGCCGCCCCATGAATAAGGTCTGAAGAGGTCTCAAAGTTGATCTTACTAACTATGAGGAAGCACAGTACAGTAGAAGACTTGTTACTGCTTTTAGAGTTGGAAGGATCTGAGGTTAAGTCCTACCTAATACTTGTTGTGTGACTATGAACAAGTCATTTCTGAGCACCGGTTTCTTTATTCATAAAATAAAGACACCCATCTCATAAAATCAAGTGAGAAAATATTTAAGTATATTATTTTTCAAGTTTTGCAGTGCTATGCAAATACCAGGTATTATTACATTTATGGACATGCTTTGCCTTCTCTCCTAAGCTAGAATCTTTCTCTGGAGCATGTGATTTTTTTTCATATCTCAATCTAGCTTGGACAGTTCAATCTGAAAAATGCTAGAAATGTTAGAACTCAAATGCTAGAGGACCTGGACCTCTCCCTATCTGGAAATCAGAAACCACAAATGTCACTTTGCAAGTATTCTAAGTTCATTCTGGGAAGCACCACAAATTTGCTAGCTCTTATCCATCCACTGAAACACAGAGCAGAAAAAGTCTTAAAAGTCAATCAATAGTCCTATTCTTGCCATACATATGGATTTGCATGGCTACATTGAAAATGGAGGTGGTGATCCTAGGTGCCATGTCTGAGGTCTTTTCTCAGCTTGTTTCGCCTTTAGAACTGAAGTTTTAAATGTTGACTCTGTCATGGTCTACTTAGATTCTGAACTCTGGCTGTTTTCTCTAATATAGCAACACTCTACAACCTTAGCCCACCAGAATCATTCCTGTAATATACCTGCCCTTACGCTCCCTGGATCCTTGGTTACGATTTCCTACCCCACTATCCACTATGCACTATCTCACACAGGAGCAATTTTCAGATTCTTCCAATTGTTGGCGACTCCTCCTACCCCAACCGAGGCCTTATTTTTCTCTTTCTTTTTCAATTTCTCCATCAAACAATTGCCTGTTTCACTTCAAGAACACAGGAAGTAGCATAGGAAATCAGGCCCTGGAATTAGAGTCAGTAAAACCTGGGCTTAAATCCTATGTCAGACACTTAACATCTGTGGGACCCTGGGCAAGCCATTTAAATTATTTTGTATCTCATATTCCTCATCCATTAAATGGCATCTATGGTCCCTTCCAATCATAAATCTTTAATTGTATGATCCCATGAAACTATGTATTTACTTTTACTATATTAACCTCTCAAGGTTCTAGGCAATTCTCTTCAATACTAAGTGGCAGAGAAGGTACTAATCATCATTGGAAAAGGGCATTTCCTGACTGGGGAGTTCCCGATACCAGCGAAATCATAAATCTACCATTCTGCATTTTTCTTTTTTGTATTTTTTTTCTTTTGGTCTGTTTCTTCTTTCACAACATGACTAATGCGGAAATATGTCTTACATGATTGCGCATATATGACATGTTAAATTACTCACTATCTTAGGGAGGGGGGAGATGAGTCAGAAAGGGAAGAGATTTGGAATCCAATTTTTTAAAATGAATGTTATAAATTATATTTACATGTAATTGGGAAAAAAATAAAATACTATTAAAAAGAAATACATTATAGATCTAGTCTATATATGCATGTATGTATATACAAATACACATACACATACGCATACATATGTATATATGTTTACTTTTTCCTTACCACTCTAGCAGAAAATAAGCTCCCTGCTGAAAGAAGCTGTTTTTTGTATCCCTGGAACTTAGTACAATTCTTAGCACTTAGCAGCCACTGAAGAAGAAGTTGTTACATTATATTGTTCAGTTGCTTTGTTATGTTGTGGTCTGCCAGGCTAGCCCATCATCTTCTGATTCTAAACTTGGCTAATATGCTCTGTCTCCTTGCCCCGGCACTGGTAGCACATGGGGTCATACCTCATTATATGAGAGTTGACATTTGGAACCTGGAAAGAAGGATAACATCACAGCATCTTTTGTAGGAAAGGGGAAAAAAATTAAAAGACTTTTTTTTTTCCACCCCAGTGGGTCTGTTTCTGTATTGAGTTCCACCAAGTAGGAGATGAAATAAATCTCAGTCCTTCAGAAAACATTTAACAGCTTGTGGCCCTTTTTAGTTGTTGTTCAAGGTGAGGGATTACAACCCTAGAGAAGAAAAAGTCATTTCCTCTCATTTTTAAATTGAATTTTTTTCAAAAGCTGATATTAAGTAATTTATAAACTTAACGCTGTGTACACACACAATGCCAAAACACCTGGCCAATTCAGTGGAAAGAAAAAATATCAAACCACTTGGCATTGTGTAGACAATTTCCTTTTCCCTGCTGACCTTATTTTCCTCTTTCTTTTTCAATTTCTCCATCAAACAATTGCCTGTTTCACTCCAAGAAGGACATACCTCTATAATACACACCATTGAGTCAAATTCACTGTCATTTCTTTTCTTTGAGATCTAATGCTTGACACAATTAAAAAGCAATGCAATTTTTATCTTTTGTTCTCTCAGATACACCTTGTTAAAACTTTGACACAAGCTCCCTATCCTTTTTCTAAGCTGACACTTTCAAAAATGCCAGAACATTAATAAGGTAGCTAAAGGACAAAGCTTGTTGGATGAGATCACTCATATTTTGGCTGTCCAATATTCAGTTTGAAAAGAAAAATGGAGTTGCAGAAAAATGTAAGACAGTACTCCCCAAGTACTGTCTTCAAACAAACATGTGGAAGGAAAGCAGCAATGGGATAGAAAAAAATTGCATAAAAAGATTAGTTTTAAGAATATTATCACATGCAAAATTCAACTGGTAATTAGTTGGTTTTAATTAGTTCACAGGCTTCCAAGAATTCTTGTATATAAAAGATAATGGCAACAGATGGGCAGAAAAATTGGAAAATATCATAGTAGGCTCAGCATCTATTTGTTTCGGGAATTCTACCAAAGACACAACACAGAGAAAAGAGCACAAGTGAATTTAGAATCAGAGGATCTGGGTTCACATCCCCGGTTCTGCTACTTACAATTTGTTGGACCTTGAGCAAATCATTTAGATCCTCTGTGACTCAGTTTCCTCATCTAAAAAAGGAGAGATGCAGACTAGAAGAACTCTAAGGTTTTTATAAGTTCTAAATCTATGATCCTGTGACCCACTCAGCACCTTAATCTTTCGTACATTTGAAGGAGCAAGGTATAGTACATAGGAGCTAGGCTCAGGGTCAACAAAACCTGTTTTCAAGTATTGCCTCTGACACACATTAGTTCTGTGTCCCCAAGCAAAGCACTTAAGCTCTCAGTGCCCCAGGAAGCTCCTTAAAAAACTGATGAGTTATAAAGAACTTGCCAGTCTTCATCAAGAAAGGGAGTTCCAATGCCATGAGTTTCCTATAGTCAGCTTAAATGCCACTTTCTCCAGGAAATTCATCTTGGTCTCCACTAAGGTAACCATTCATTTACTTTGAATCCAGCTTGTAGATGTACATTTATTTATACATTATCTCCATTAGCTCATAAGCTGCTATGAGAGCAGAGATTGCTTTTGACTTTCTTTGTATCACCAGTTCCTGGAAAATAGTAAGTACTTAATATTTGTTGATGATTGACTGTAATAATTAAATCACATGTTTGGCCCAAAAGCCTTACGTATATATACTTTTTAAAAAATAACACAATTTCCTCACTATACATGTGGATTTATTAAAGAGGAACCATCACCCTTATTAGCACCTATCTTTCAGTCAGCTGCAGTGGTAGATTGGTTCTGTGTAGAACCAGGAGCGCTAAACTTGGAATTATGGACCTGAGTTCATTACAGGGTTTTGTCACATGTGTGACCTGGGGCAAGTCATGTGCTGTTTTGTGCCTCAGTTTCCTAAACTGTAAAATGAGGAGGCTGGACTATAGAGATGGCTTCTTACTAGCTCTGGATCTGTGACCTGACTTACCTCACAGGTGTGAATGATCTTTTTTCACAAAGAGCAGTTTATTTCTCCCGGGCCATCTCTGGATGCAAATTACTGATAATCTAATTAAATTCCTGCACTGAGTCTCTACAACTGAAAAACCAGCTATATTCAGGCTGACCATTGTCTGATCTGAATGGAGAACGTGGAAACACAGTAAGGAGCAATGGAGATAGTCCTGTTACAACCTCTTTTTCTTTCCCTCACCCGAAGAATTATGAAAGTGGCCCATGGAAGAAATGCCTTTATATTTGAAGATGTTTTTATTTCATAATTAATGGAAGTAAAGGAACAATTTATGATTTTTTTGCCTAAGGCCTTAGGATTTTCTGCTACCATCACTGATCCCAAAATGTTATAGTATGTAAACTATTTATAGGGACATCTCTGACCACTCTTTGTACAGCTCAAGGGTCATGAACAACTATCATGTGTCCATGTGACCTCTCCAAACCCTTTCTGGCATGAATTAGAGATCAGACTTGATAAAGTCTAGTCATAGATATGGCATTCTAGTGATATGGCATACTAACCCTTTCCTGTTGCTATTATTATTAACAATGTGTTACCTGGAGTTCAGAAGGATGAAAAAGACTGTATCATATTAGTTGAACCAAGCAATATCACTTCATATTCCCTGTTGTCACATATTCTCAGCCTGGCGGTCACTTTACTTAACCAGGTCTATGCCAGAAGTGTGTGTGTGTGTGTGTGTGTGTGTGTGTGTGTGTGTGTGTTTCTTATATAAAAAAAAAAAACAACTTGCTCATTGCTTTGAAGACTTCAGAATATAATATGCTAGATAATGTACATAAGGAAGAAATGTTTAAGCCCTATACATAAATCTTTGACTCCTCTGGAGCTCATATTTTGACTGTAACCATGCAGATCTAAATTTTATGCCCAAAGCTCTGATAAACTGGCGCTCAAGATATTTTTTGCATTTCTATGCTATTGTGCCACGAAGCATGGTATTGCATGAGACCAATATCACACAAAATTATCATTTGTCCTAGAGGACTGAAAAGAACTAATGAAATTTAATTTGTTTTGCTTGGAGCACTATTGGCCCAAGCATATTGAACTCATTCAGTATCTTATCTCTTGAAACTTAAAAATAGCTACCTACTTTTGGCATCAACTTTTTCCTCCTGCTTTATGGCATTATGAATACTATGGATGTCTCCAAGAAATATACAGAAATATTGGTGAAGGAATAAATTTTACATCACACCATTCAGGAACATGAAATTTCATCACACAGAGCTACAAATGACTTCCAGAGATCATTTAGTTCGGGATTCTTCTTTTAGATATCACAGTACCTAAATCACCTAATGCAGAAATTTTCTGTTCTATTTTTGAAGATTCCAAGTCCTCTAGAATAACCCTTTAATAAATTGATTCAGTCTTATTATATTTATCCACATAACTTTCTCTTGTTTTTTGGTAGATATTTTATTGCTAGAATCAGGTAGAGGGAAAAGCAAAATTATGAATGAATTATTAAGTCCGGCAGTCTTCGAACCATAATGTCATCTTCTTCCTATGTGTTTCTATACATACTTCAAGGATACCATCACCTTTAGAGGGAAACCTATAATGATTTAATGGGGCAGTTGAAGAGATATGAACTGTATTCATCTCATTATTCTTTTTTACTTATTTATTTATTTATTATTATTATTTATGTTTATTTAATTTATTTTATTCTTATTATTTTTATTTATTATTTCTGCTTTCATTTTTCCACTGTCATCACTGTGACCCAACTAAAGACAACCAACAACAATCATAAATAATAAGTTGCTTGAAACATAAGGCTCATAACAGTAATATAGAAATTAATTTGAAATATAATTATAAGATTATGAAAAATTAGGAGGCTTCCCATAAGATGTTCAAGAGGTTGTATCTGTGACTAGCCCCTCTTCATCAGTGCAAAACAATATACAAAACAAGTAGGAAAAAATAAGAACAAAAGAGAAGAAGGAAAACCATTCTTTTTTTTGTTTGTTTGTTTTGTTTTTGGAGGGCAATTGGGGTTAAGTAACTTGCCCAAGGTTACATGGCTAGGTCTTTGTTTGTGTGTGTTAAGTGTCTGAGGCCGGATCCGAACTCAGGTCCTTCTGACTCCGGGGCCAACGCTCTACTCACTGTGCCACCTAGCCTCCCGAGGAAAACCATTCTTACAAGGAAATACCCACTGGGGGAAAAACAACAGAAAGACTGAATAAATAACTAAAAAAAGTTCCAAGAGTAAATCAAGAAATGCTATGATATAGGATATGTAGACAAATTTCTAGAACAAAGGAAGTCTTCAATAACTACAATTAGAACCATAGAAGAGCTACTAAAAATAACTTTCAGTGGTTGACAAGTCTAACAAAAGAATTGAAGGAAAAGATAATGATTGAAGTAAACACTGAAAATTAAAAAGTGAATTGTTAAACTGAGAAAAAACCTGGACTATCTTAGTATAGCAGTATACATCTTTAAAAAAAAAGGATAGGAGATAAAACACTGAAATGCGAAGATCTAATAATAATTATTTAAATGGAATAAAAAAAAATTTTTAAATTAATGTGAACTACTCAAAGAAATTTATAAGACAAAGTTTAGAGATAACCTACGTATTGCTTGACCCCCTGGAAAACATAATGAAACAAAAATACTAAATCATAAAGTAAAATTGTCCGGTAATATTGGAATTGTAGAAGGAATATTGGTAAGTTAAATATGCAAGATGCTAACAGCATCTCATCACAAAATAAAATAGTTGTCAAATTAAGCAAAGATGTACATTATCGTTATTATTATTCAATATTGTATTAGCATTGCTAACTCTAGCAATAAGACAAGAACAGGAAATAGAACGAATGAGAAGAGTCAATGAGCTTCCTTCTTTCTCTCCCTCCCTTTGGCTTCTTCCCTGTTAGCGCAGGCTGTGGTGTAAAGATAGCTAAGTCTAAGAACTATACCACCCACAACCCATCATGAAAATGCCATGGAAAATGGCATCAAAAAGCCTAGATCACAGAGATACGAGTCTCTGAAAGGGGTTGATCCCAAGTTTCTGAGAAACATGTGTTTTGCCAAGAAACACAACAAGAAGGGACTGAAGAAGATACAGGCCAATAATGCCAAAGCCATCAAGGCCCTGAGCACCAAGGCCTCCAAAGCCAAGCTCCTCAGGCCCAAGATCCTCAAGGCCCTGCATCCTGGCCACAAGATGGCTACCAAGCATCCAGGTCCTAGGATCAGCATCAAACATCCAGGCTCCAGGATCACAAAGCCTGACTCTAAGTTTGCCAGAGCCACTGACCCCAAGTCTGCTAAGTCCACTGACACCAAGGCTACCAAGTCCACTGACCCCAAGGCTGCCAAGCCCACTGACCCCAAGGCTGCCAAGTCTGACACCAAGGTCACTAAGTCAGATCCCAAGGCTACCAAATCTGGCCCCAAGATCACCAAATATGACGCTAAAGCCACCAAGTCTGATTCCAAGGCTGCCAAGTCTTACCCCAAGGTCTCCAAGTCTAATTCCAAGGCTGCTAAGCCTACCAAATCCAAACCCAAAGATGTTGGGGCTAAAGCTGTTAGTTCCAAGCCTTCAGGACAGAAGGACTTGTTTAAAGCTAAAACCACCCTTTTTTCCCAGCCAGGGTATGATTATTCACTATTTTATACAAATAAAGGAAATGGTGAGTCATAAATAAGGAAAAAAATAGGCAATGAGGAAATAAAACTATCTCTTTTTGCAGATGACATGATGGTATCCTTAGTGAACCCTAGAAAATCAACTAACGAACACGTTGAAACAAGTAACTTTAAGAATGCTGTAGAATATAAAATAACCACATTTCCATATATTACCAACAAAATCCATCCAGAAGAGATAGAAAGAGAAATTCCATTTAAAATCACTGCAGACAATATAAAATACTTTGGAATATACCTTCCAAGACAAAACCAGGAATTATATGAGCAAAGTCACAAAAAACTTTTCACACAAATAAAGATTGACATAAACAATTGGAGAAATATCATTCGCTTATGGGTAAACTGAGCCAATATAATAAAAATGACAATTCTAACTAAATTAATTTACTTATCCAGTGTCATATCAATCAAACTACCAAATAATTATTTTATAGAACTAGAAAAAATTACAAATTGCATTGGGAAGAACAAAAGGTCAAGAATATCAAGGGAATTAATGGGAGAAAAACAGCTTAGCAATACTAGATTTCCAAGTATATTACAAAATGTATATCATGAAAACAATCTGGTACTAGCTAAGAAATAGAGTGGTGGGTCAGTGGAATACATTAGGTAAACAATACCCAGTAGTAAATGACCATAGTAATCTAATGTTTGGTAAACCCAAAGAGCAAGGTTTGGGGGAGAGAACTCATTATTTGACAAAAAACTATGGGAAAACTAGAAAGTAGTTTGACAGAAACTAGTCATATACTAAACTGCATGCCAAGATAAGGTGAATAATATAGACATTAAAGGAGATATCATAATCAAATTAGGGGAGTGTGGAAAAACTTACCTGTCAGATCCACAAATAAGGGAAGACTTTGCAACCAGACAAGAGACAGGGAGGCACACAGGAAGTAAGATGGATAATTTTGATTACATGACATTAAAAAGGTGTCATGTAAATAACAATGAAACCAAAATTAGATTGTGCGTGCGTGCGTGTGTGTGTGTGTGTGTGTGTGTTTGTGTATGGAATTACAGCAAGTTTCTCTGCTAAGAACTTCATTTCTCAAATATATTAAGACCTGAGCAAAATTTATAAAAATAAGAGCCATTCCCCAATTGATAAATGGTCAAAGGATATGAACAGACAGTTTTCACAAAAAAGAAATCAAGCTATCAATAATGATATGAAAAATTTCCATACAGCATCCATAGAGAAATGCATATTAAAAACAACTTTGAGACACCACCTCATATTTATCATACTGACTAACATGACAGAAAAGGAAAATGATAAATGCTAGAGGGGATCTGGAAAATTAGGGACACTAATGCACTGTTGGCAGAGTTGTAAGCTTATCTAACCATTCCAGAGAATACTTTGGGAGTATACCTGAAAGGTTTTAAACTATACATGCCTGCAATAACACTACTAGGCCTGTATTCCAAAGAGATCAAAGACAAAAGGGAAAGGACCTATAAATGGCAGCTCTTTTTTGAGGGAAAAGAATTGGGAATTAAGAGGATGCCTATTAACTAGGGAAGCACTGAATAAGTTGTGGTATATGATTATGACAGATTTCTATTATGTTGTAAGAAGTAATGAGAAGGATGCTTTAAGAAAGAAAAACAACAGCCTGGAAAGATTTATATGAATTGATATGGAGTGAAGTGAGCAGAACCAAGAGAACACTGTCCATAGTAATAATGATATTGTAACAAGAATTAACTTTGAAAGACTTACCCACGCTGATAAATGCAATGATCTACAAAATTCCAAAAGAGTAAAAATGAAAAAAAAAATACTATCTCCAGAGAGAAATGATGAACTTTAGGTATAGATTCAAGCTTACTTTTTTCACATTCTTCATTTTTCCTTTTTTTCTTGTCTTTTTTGGGCAATATAGCTAATATAAAAATATGTTTTGCATGACTTCACATGTAAAATGGGTATCATATTGCTTGCCTTCTCAATGAATAGGAAGGGATAAATTTAGAATTTAGTTTTTTTTAATGAATGTCAAATTAGCAAAATGATTAAAAAATGGATTCTTTAAGAAAAAAATATATATGGGTGGGGGGAGAAATGTAGCTATCATGTTCCAATAACCTCCAGATTAAAGAGAAGCTTTTGGAAATAGCTCACATACCAAGAAATTTTACTTCATATTGTCCTGGACTATACATAAACACCAAAAAATGAAGGAAACTTTTATAATATGATATATCTAAAACAAAAGAAAAATGGCTTGCATCTAATATTGTTATTATACAAAGTTAAACAGAATAACACATGCAAATGGACTATTCATAGAACTACTTCCAATCCATCTTTTTGAGAAAAAAATTGTAATTATTTAATCCTCTAAACAACCAGCTTCTCCTAATTATTTTCTTGAAGCAAGTTTTCATGCCATATAGATGAGAGTTGTCTGTGCAGGTTATATACACTGGCATCTCTTGTATCCTTTTATTTTCCATATTTTCCAAAATATATTTTTACTGTCCTCAGCAATGCCCATTGAAGATTAATATTAAGAATTCATTGGTTTAATTTTGATGACGAGTTCTTGGTATAATTTTTCTAACTTTTCATCATTTTGGATAACTTACCCCATATGTTGGAGCACAAGATGCCTTTGTTTTCATAGTAATGATATAAATGCTTAGCATGAACCCTGCAATATTCTTCTGCAAAAATCTTCTGCAAAAAATATTCTGCAAAAATCCTACTGCAATGTCTTTTCATTGTGTGGATAATACACTGGGTCCTCAAAGACTAGATCAGTAAGTCAGTCAATAAACATTTAAGTGCTTACTATGTCAGACATTGTACTGGGGATTCAAATGAAGGTGACTTCTTTCCTGCTCTCAAGGAGCCCACAATCTAATGGAAGAGACAGCATGAGATTTGCATGACCCCCTTCCATTCTACGAAGTGGTAGGCAAGGCAAAAAAAGTTTTTTAAGCTGTCTATTAATATTAACATTTCTTACTCTAAATATTAGATATTGGTTCTAAAGCTCAGGGGATAAAGCACTGAACTGAGTCAGGAAAAGCTGAGTTCATTTCTAGCCTCAGATACTTACTAGCTGTAGGACCCTGTGCAATTCACTTAACCTTTGTTTCACTTTAATCATCTGTAAAACAGGGATAATAATAGCATCTACATGCCAGGATGATTGGGAGGAACAAATGAGATGATATTTGCAAAGTACTTTATCAACTTTAAAGAACTATAAAAATATTAGTATTATTATTTAATGACCAATAAGTAGATTGCTACTAGAGGGACTGAATCATATCAATCTGGACATCTTCATTAAAAAGAAAACCAGACAACCATAGATGTTACAGCTACGTGAAAGGAGAGCTCCGCCATTATCCTTGGAGAGCCAAATATAGAAATTGGAAGAGCTGGTTTTTGTCATGTATCCTGAAACAATAGGAAGTATCATTTCATGGGCCATTTGTCAAAAGGCAGTTTGGCATAGGGTATAAATTGCTGTATGAAATGATAGGAAAACTGAGATTTTTATTACACCTCAAATAGTAGCTTTGTGATCAATTGCAAGTCACAACAACCTTAGAACCTAACTTTCTTCATCTGTAAAATGGGAAAACAACACCTGCAACATTTTCTCACGGGGCCAGTTTGAGAATCAAATGAGATAATGTATGTCAAACTATAGCAATAATACAAGAAAAAAGAAATTAAGATAATAAGGTGAGACCACAGTCATCTCTATTTGCAGATAATATCACTATTTTCTTAGAGAACAGTAGAGTATTCAAAAAATGACAGAAACTATTTTCAGTGACATTTGTTTTTGTTCAGTTAATTTAAGTCATATCTGACTCTTCATGACCCCTTTTGGAGTTTTCTTGACAAAGGCACTGGAGCGGCTTGCCATTTCTTCCTCTAGCTCATTTTACAGATTAGGAAACTGAGGCACATAGGGTTAGATTACTTGCCCCGGGTCACATAGTTAGTAAGTGTCTGAGGCCAGCTTTGCACTCAGGATGATGAGTCTTACTGACTCTAGGCCCACCACTTTTATCTACTAAATCCCCATTTTTATTTTATTTTATTTCAGTAAAATACAAGATCCAAAATAAATCCAAAGAATCATTAACTATGCTATTATCAACAGTACCCCAAAAATAGATGAGAGAAATTTAATTTAAGATGAGAACAAAATGAACTTACCAATACTCCTTTAGGACTTGAATAGATATAACTACAGAATAATTGTTGTGAATATTTTTAAAAAGACCTAAATAGGGTGGCTACATGGCGCAGTGAATAGAGCCCTGGCTGGAGTCAGGAGGACCTGAGTTCAAATGTCGGCCTCAGACACCTAACACAAAAACTAACTGTGAGACCTTGGGCAAGTCACTTAACCCCAATTGCCCTGCCTTCCCCCCTCAAAAAAAAAATCTCATTTTGAGTGCTATATCCTACAATAGTCCTTTCCTCATGGCGCCAGATATTAGTGCCTCCTTAGCCCATGCTAAAATTAACTTGCCTTCACTTTGTATGCATATTCTTTGTGTATCGGTGGTTTCTTCCAGTTGAATGTCAGTTACTGGTATTCCTTTATCTTTATATCCAGAGCACCTCTTATAGTGCCTAGCAGCTAATAGGTGCTTAATAAATGCTTATTGACCAATGGATTAAATGACTTGAGCAAGTAAGACTCCAGATAATTCTTTACAACTATAAATCATGGGCCAGTTACGTGTGACTTACCTACCTCATTGGTAGGAGTTTCTTTACGTAGAATTCTCTAGACTAAAGAAATCACTTATCTGAACAAAAATATAAAAAATAAATTATCAAAGATATTAACTTGTAGATAAAAAGGCAAAGCTGATTAGTAGTCTAGATAAGAAGACCTTGAAAATGATTTGCAAAGTATTCGACTGATAACCCAAGAAGGCAAATTTCAAGGAAACAACATGAACTTCTTATAAAACTGAAAAGCAATCTGGTGAAAAGCAGTAGTCCTATTATCTTACATAATATACCACAATCAACTACATATGGAGAAATGATTTCAGGCATCTAGGTGGTACCGTGGAGGGATCACCAGGTATAGAGTCAGGAAGACCTGAGTTCAATTCCAGTCTCAGATACTTGATAGCTGTGTAAACCTGGACAAGTCACTTAACCTTGTTTGCCTCAGTTTTCTTATCTGTAAAATGAGCTGGAGAAGGATATGGCAAAACTCCAGTATCTTTGTCAAGAAAACCCCAGATGGGGCCACAGAGCAGACATGAATGAAATGACTAAACAAAAGAATAATCTCAATATTTTTAAAATCACAGTATTAAAAAAATGGAAGAAAATGGAAGGTTATAGCTTTTATAGTTATGAATAAGGGGAAATTTTGAAAGATATTCTCAATAATAAAAAGCAAAAGCTTTTTGCAAAAATAAAATACATGCCTCTAGGATAAGAAGAAAAATGCATATTAGGAAAAGACCTTGGCATTAACTATTTTTGATGGCTGATGTCCAAAATCTATAACATTAAGAATCATTTCTCAATAGACAAGCTGTCAGAGGATATGCACAGTTTTAAAAGAAAAAATCAAACTAACATGAAGAACCTGCAAAAGTGTCCAGAATAACAAATATTCCAGGAAATGCAAATTAGAACAATGCCTGAGTTACCAGTTCAACCCCATCTAGTTTAAAAAGATGGGAAAAGATGGAGAAACTCTTTATTAGGATGGCTGTGGGAGGGCAGGCATGCTAATTCACTGCTGGTTGTGAATTGGTTTTTCTGTTCTGGAAAATATTGAAATTATGCAACAAAAGTTGCTAAATGGTTCATAGCCTTTATTCAAGAAATTCGACTAATGTAATTATTTCCCAAGGAGATCATTGATATCTCAGAAAGTCCATACGTTCCCAAATTTTTGTTTCATAGAACTATTAATTTTAACAACAAAAAAAAGTAAAACAAAACATGTACCTAACCATTGAATGGCTGAAGAAATTGTGTCTAAAAATATCTTGGAATATTACTGTGCCATAAAGAGAAACGTATTTGAAAAATTAGAGAAACATGGAAGGACACTGGGGAAGTCTATAGATACAGATACAGAATGAGGGAAGGAGTGCTATAAATAACACATAACTACAATGTAAAGTCAACATTTATCTCAACAGTAATATCTCAAAGCAATTGTAATTCTCCTCCATGTTTAATTGGCTCAGTAGACTGACTCTCAGAATGTTGCGATGGCTTCCTACTCACCTGAGTACAGGAAGTCACTAAGTGTTTCACCTGGCCCCTGATGCTTGACCTTGTGGACCACAACAGGCAACATGGAGGCAGGCAAGCTGTGTTCAGCTGTATCAGTGTGGTATCCTTGCTACATATCCTGCCATGACCAAGAAATTATCCCAGTTGTTAACCATCATATCTTCTACAAGGTGTTCATATTATTCTAATATCAATCTTGAAGTACAAAAGGAATGACAACGCATGCCTAGCCTGGAACAAAAGACAAGTCTAGTCAAGTTTAGTGCAATGGTCAGTGTTAGTGCTTTATTAAAGTTGAGGACACATTCTGTTAGTACTCTACTCTTCAAGTTAAGGATACATTCCTTCTTTCTATTAACAATGAGTAAATTATTTTTTTCAGGGATACATTTTGTAGGGAAGTTTGTTGGAAAGTCTGTTGTATCAAAGTAAAATGTCAATACATTTTAGTTATAATCAAATGAGGCAATTCTAATCTGTCAAAGAAAAACTTTATAATTTAGCAACTGTTGAATGTCACTATGAATGTGTGGGCCAGATCAGAGTAAACTGACAGGTGATAATAAGACCTCAAAATAATTTCTCAGACTTCAGTTATCCCCTTCCCCACAAGTAAAACTTTCAGAATTGCATGGGGGCAAATGAGACTTTCATTTTAGATATAAACTTTGAAGTTTGAAAACAAAAGCCAATTTGTGATTTCTCAGAGCTGGTGCTAAAACATTACAGAAAGTCCTATTTTTATAGACGTAAATTGCTGGAGAACTCATCAGCATTTCAAAAAGCCATGATAATTTATTCTGATGCCCCCCCAAGCCCCACAGGTGAACAGCAGGATGTGACAAGCACAGTTTACTTCAGACTAACACTTACATCAGATGCTCCAGTCCTCCTATAGAATGTTTGATAACTGTTTTCGTTCTTACCAGAAAAGAAAACAAAAACAAACATTACTTTCAGATCTTCTCTTGGGTGCCTAGGAATATTAAACTGAAATACTGTGCTTGTTTGTTCCCCCCAAAACATAGAATATTGTCCCTGAAACTCTACTCTGCTTTTGTTGACAATAGCAGCCAGCTGGAGGAAAATTATTTGGAGGGAAGAGGAGGAGGAAACCATTATTTTTGTTCTTCAAAATTAAAATGGCAAAGTGATATTACTAGGGATGAGGGGCATGTTAATAAGTATGAAAAATATTTGTGAAAGTACTTTGCAAAGTGTAGAACACAATACAAACATAAGATATGATGATGACATTGTAAATTGTTATCCTGGCTAAATAATCCCAGTTCTTTGTGTTACCAATCATTCCCTCCTTACTTGTGATGTTAATGGTGAAGAGTGTCTTGGAAGTCTAAAACAGGAAATTTACTGGGCAGCTTTCTTCCTCCACTAAGTGTGGCAACCCTAACAGAAATTGTCTAGGTATGTCCAAGATGCCAAGCCCCCTCAACCCACTCCCTTTTATTCAATTTGTCTCCACCTACCTCCTAGAATGTTCCAGAATTCTAGAGAATGCCTTCCTATGATAGAATGTTCAACATAATATCACACCATACCACTGTAGAGCACAGCACATCATACAACTGTATGTCTCTAACATGAGCCTTCCCCTAAGGCTTGTATTACGTACTCCAACACTCTGGGTTTCTCCTTACATTGTCTTTTCCGACTAATCCTCTCTGTCATGCTTCCCTGGACATTTCTCATTTCTGAATATTTCTGCTTTTTAAAAAATGGAGACAAAAACTGAATGCAGAATTTAATTAGGCACTCGATAAATGTCAGCTTTAATGGAAGCATTACTTTCTAATTCTCTCATGTCAGACTCCTGTAAATACAACCCAGAATCACATTATCTTTTTATGTTGATGACTCACTCATATTGAATGCCTGATCCACACTGCTGTCCTTGTCCTTAACTGGTCATTCTTTATATTATCTCAGTGTACTTTGATTCTGGTATTGTATTGCCTTGGATTTGTCTCTACTACATTTCACGTTGTCTAATAAAGACATTTGTCTTCATGACTCCATTTAGGGCTTTCTGGGCAGAAGTACTGGAGTGGTTTGCTATTTCCTTCTCCAGCTCATTTTATAGAGGAGAACACTGAGGCAAACAGGGGTAAGTGTCTTGGTCATCAGGCCCACACAGGTAGTAAGTGTTTGGGGCCAGATTTGAACTAAGGGAAATAAGTCTTTCTGACTCCAAGCCTGGAATTCTATCCACTGCACCACCTAGCTGCCCATAATTAAGACACCTACTTTGTATCAAAATGGTGGATAGCTTTCTATGCTTCTGCCACTTATTAGCTGTGTGTCTTTGGACTTCAGTCAACTTCACTGAGCTTCAGTTTCCTTATCTGGAAAATGGGGATGATTCCTTTCGTACTCGCTCACAGAGTTGTTGCTGATAAATTCAGACAAGATATCTTTCAAGCACTTGACCAAGCTTTACAGTGATAAGAAGTACCTTGAGGAATGGAAATACAGCCATCCTTAAAGCCCACAAGACCCAAGTTTGAGTCATACCTCCTGGCTGTATTACCCTGGGCAAGTCACTTAACCTCTCAGGAACCTAGGCAACTCTCTTCAAACTAATACTGCCATAAGACTTGTCTGTAGAATTTTTTTTAATTTTTTTAATTATTTTTTTTTTTGGAAGGGGGAAGGTAGGGCAACTGGTGTTAAGTGACTTGCCCCAGGTCACGCAGCTAGTTTTTGTGTTAAGTATCTGAGGTCAAATTTGAACTCAGGTCCTCCTGATTCCAGGACCAGCGCTCTATTCACTATGCCACCTAGCTGCCCCATAACTTTTAATTCTTTTTTATTTTTTTTATTAATTTGTTTTATTAATTTGTCAAAGGGTATGAAATTTATAGCCCTTTGGGCATAATTCCAGATTACTCTCCAGAATGGTTGGATCAGTTCACAACTACACCAGCAATGCATTAGTGTTCCAATTTGCCCACATCCTCTCCAGCATTTGTCATTTTCCTGTTTTGTCATCTTAGCCAATCTGACTCTAGAGATGTGGTACCTCAGAGTTTTGATTTGCATTTCTCTAATTAATAGTGATTTAGAGCATTTCTTCATATGCTTATAGATATCTTTAATTTCTTTCTCTGAAAACTGCCTGTTCATATCCTTTAAACATTTATCAATTGGGGAATGATTGTCTTCTTATAGATTTGATTCAATTCTCTGTATATTTTAGAAATGAGTCCTTTATCAGAGACATAGATTGTAAAAATTCTTTTCCAATTTCCCACCTCCCTCTTGATCTTGGTTACATTGGCTTTGTTTGTACAGAAGCTTTTCAATTTAATGTAATCAAAATTATCCATTTTACATTTTATAATGCTCTCTAATTCTTGTTTGGTCCTAAAGTCTTTCCCTCTCCACAAATCTGACAGGTAAATTATTCCTTGCTTTCCCAGACTGCTTACAGTATCATCCTTTATACCTAAATCATGCACCCATTTAGACTTGATTTTGGTATATGGTGTTAGATGATGGTCTATGCCCAGTTTCTGCCATACTATATTCCAGTTTTCCCAGCAGTTTTTGTCAAATAGTGCATTCTTATCCCAAAAACTGGGGTCTTTGGGTTTATCAAACAATAGATTACTATACTCATTAACATTATCAAACAATAGATTACTATACTCATTAACATTCTTATGTGCCCAATCTATTCCATTGATCCACTACTCTATTCCTCAGCCAGTACCAAGCAGTTTTGATGACTGCTGCTGTATAGTACAGATTAAAATCCGGTATAGCTAGTCCACCTTCCCTAGCATTTCTTTTCATTAATTCCCTTGATATCCTAGACCATTTGTTCTTCCAAATAAATTTTGTTACTATTTTGTCTAACTCTATAAAGTAGTTTTTTTTGATAAATTGATTGGTATGGCACTAAATATATAATTTAGTTTGGGTAAAATTGTCATTTTTATTATATTAGCTCGACCCAGCCACAAGAAATTGATATTTTTCCAATTAGTTAGATCTGACTTTATTTATGTGAGAAGTATTTTGTAGTCATAATCATATAGGTCCTGGGTTTGTTTTGGCAGGTGGATTCCCAAATATTTTATAATGTCTACAGTGACTTTAAATGGGATTTCTCTTTCTATCTCTTGCTGTTGAATTTAATTAGAGCTATACAGGAATGCCAAGGATTTATGTGGGTTTATTTAATACCCTGCAACTTTGCCAAATTTATTTATTGTCTCAAGTAATTTTTTGCTTGATTCCTTTGAATTCTCTAAGTATATCATCATATCATCTGCAGAGAGTGATAGCTTGGTCTCTTCTTTGCCTAATTTGATTCCTTTAATTTTTCTTCTCAAATTGCTACTGGTAACGTTTCTAGTTCCAGATTGAATAAGAGGGGTGATAGTGGACACCCTTGCATAACTTTTAAGTCTTAAAGGAAAAAAAGAAGCATTATTTTCAATTGTTTACTTGAAGGCCTAAGAAAATTAAACCGGAATACTGTAGTTCTTTGTTCTCAAAAAAAAGAGAGGATTGTCCTTACAAATCTATTCTCCTTATTGTTTTCAATGGAAGCCAGGGAGGGAAATTATTTTGAGGGGAGGGGAAAATATTATCCTCATTATTAAGAATTAAACAAGGGGTGGGGAACATATTAATAAATACGAAAAATTGATCTCTTCAGCTGCCCTCTCTTGGATTGATTCCAGTGATGGTGTCTGATAAGAAATAATGCCAACCCTTAGGCCTTCTCTCCAAAAAAAACATGTCACCCCAGGAAATGAGCCTCAGTCTTTGCCTCAGTTTCTGTCCCTTTCTGTTTTAGGTAAAGGGACTGGAGACTCAGACCTTGGGACTTTCAGAGGTCAACTGAGTGAAACTACAAGCATCTAGGTGTGAAGATTATACGTTATAGAAAAAGTACTTTCTTTACAGTGATAGAGGGAGTCTCCTCACCTGGGAGTTCCCTGTACCAATGAAAGTACACATTCAGTAAAAGTGGTGCTTCTATTTCTCTTTTCTAAAGCATTAGCTCATCCAGTTAATTTATTCTTACCAACATGTGTAGCAGGTATTTTCAACACGCTCACATAGTTCCCCAAAATGCCAGACACAACACTGGGACCTATTAAATAAACCTTTCACTAAACTCCTTTAATTTATTTTTAATCCAAGTATAAGAATTCTTTGGAGTTACCTTATTGTTGATTCATGAAACTATGTGGCTAACAACCTATACTATATATTGTCAACTTGTTGATGAGACTGTCCAGAACACTAGAAACAAAGGCCTGGATAAAATCCAAACATACTGTATCTACCTTTTCTTATTTCTCTACAAAAACTGACATCTTGTCATAAAAGATAACACAATTAGTGTGATTTATTCTTCCAATGACTGCTATAGCTAAATGTCTAACCATTACTCTCATGTACCATGTGCTTTCATACATTTCTCTCCTATTGGATTGTAAACTGCTTGAGGGCAGGGGGTATCTTTTACTTCTTTTTGTATCCCCAGCACTTGGCATAATGCCTGGCACAAAGTAAGCACTTAATAAATATTGATTGATTTATTGATTATTGATTTATTGATGGCACAAAGTAGGCATTTAATAAATATTGACTGATTATTGATTGGTAGGTCTTAGCATGTCCTTCAAGGTTCCTTCCTCCTCTGAATCTATGATACTATTATCTCTCCTGGCACTGGAATTCTATGATTATTTTTTTTCTCTTCCTAAAAGTTGTAAGCTGCCATTATCTCTTTCTAGTTTCCCAAAACATCTAAAAACTGGACAAGATTTATCAAAAGAGTATATCTCTAACTTTCAGAAACATCAATGCTAAAGACACAACCAGAATGCTAGCAAAACATATTCAGTTATGGAAGGAGAAATGGAAAATGGTTTAGTCACTCAAAAGTCAATGAGGGGATGTAGCAGTTTTGCAGAATTGGCTTTGTTCCCCCAGAGGCCCAGGGAACAACTGCTGTGGCCATGCCAATAGGGAAGGTGAAGATGTGGAGGTGCTCATTGATTCTCTTCAAACCTAAACTTATTTCTTTGGTGACAAGTGCTGTAGTTAGAGGATGATAGTTGGGAACAGGGGTTCTAAGGACAGGGAGATGTTGTTAGACCACAAAACCTGGAAATAACTTGTCACATGCAACTGACCAGAACTGTATTTTGGCGTTCCGATTCATTGAAGGTATCTGCCAGGAGAGAATGAACAGTCTCTGCTTTACTGGGAAACTTTCCTTCCCCTTCTTTACATTTGCCCTTCTTGTTTTAAAGGTCCTTTAGATGTCTTTTGTTTTGACACAGTTGGTATTTCTCTACAGCCACAACATACATCCAAATCCATATATCCACACACCACTGAGTCTTCCCTTGTCAAAAGAAAACTAACAACAGAGAATAATGTCTGTCTGACAGCATATACAACATTCCCCATCCACATTGCTCTACCCTAATACGGAGAAGAGGAAGGTGTGCCTCCTCAACTTTCCTCTAGGGCTGAGTTTGACCTCTTTTTCTGCCTGGTACTTTCCAGTAAATAATGGTATGGGACTTGTCTTATCCCTATTTTACATCAATAAGCTTGAATGACTTAAATATTGGCACTAAACTAAAACCAACATTCTGACCTACTTTAATGAAGTTGCTGCAAAATGGAAATGTTCCCTCCTGAGGACACACCCTATCCTATGGTGGTTGAAGTAATTGTTGTTAACAAGTCCCAAATTAACATGATTTCAAATTTATTAGAATAAATAATATGCCATCCACTATATGGAAAAGAGGAAGGAAACTATCAAGATAGCCATTATGCTGCCCACTATTGGTACCCTGACCAAAATACCCCTGCAGTGGCTATTAGCATCTGTGGGAGTTCTAACGCTCTATTCTCTTTTGCCATTTGACCCAGAGGGTAACAGCAGCTGTCAGAAGAGATGCACAGTATCATTATAGGGTGCTGCTGGGGATTAAAGGCCTTCTTTATGATATTGAACTCTGGGCACCCATAGACATCTGTGAAAATTCCACTGGTACTATACCCGCAGGAGAAGGTGAGGGTCACTATTGCTGAGAAGAATCAGACCTGTGTGTGCTATCTGGGGTGTGGGACAGAGCAGGACCTCTCTCACCACACAGTCATCCAAGGCCTCTATTTTATGGATTATCTATGACAGTTGAATCACCATATTTAGACACTGGCACTGAAGTCTCCAATATGTAATAGGAGAAAGTTAAAACGATGCTTAAAAAATGGGTGAGAAAGAGCAGCTGCACCAGAACAAGTACAAATAGAAGAAAACTGTTGGAGATGACTTCAATATTTTTTACTAATGTATTAAAGTATTAGTTTTTAAGATATTTGAAAGAGGGAAGATACTGATGGGAAAAATCATGGAAGGCATTATTAGACCTTAATGGCAATTGAGCAGACACCTATATATACCTACTTGTATGGCTACTTTCTCATGCCTATAAAATCTTTATGAGAATGGTTTCCACATTTACCAAGACTTTCCTTGGTGAAAAAAATTAGAAAAGGACAGGCTGATTTGCAAATTGTTTTGTACAGCAGACCAAATCATCACATTCACATGATAAAATTCTGTTATATTTATTTTGTTGATTTTTTAAAAAACACCTTTTGACATGATAGAGCAAAATATCTCCCCCAAAGACTCTCCCCCAATGAGATATTTCTCATGTATACACACATTAAAATCATTGGAGTCTGTGCCAGATACCATCACCGAGAAAAGCTTTATTTAATCTTCTTACTACCAATATCTGATGAAACATAAGACAAAGAGGGATGTGTGCTCACCAAGGACATTCCCCTCCATCATGCAGGATGTCTTATACAGAGTCCATGTGACAGGAGGATTCCTTAATCGTTTTGTCCCAGTGTTGCTGTTAGTGAATGATAATAGTTTAAATATCATAAACCAAAGAATAGAACTTCACAAACATCCTAAAAATAGATAAAACACTATGTCATTAGATGATGAACAGATTTATTCCATTTCGAATCTTCAAAGGGAGGAACAGGAAGAGATGACATTTGAGGATAGAAGCCTCTCATGTAGTCTAACATTGTGCTTTTTGGAGGTCCCATTCACCTAGTCTATCCGAGTGAGAGGGTCTTTCAAATGGTTTGAGATTACATAAATAAACCAAGATTTATTATGTACTTCTGACATTCTCACTGTTTTGCTAGGCATTTCCAGGCAGAAATCAACAAAGATTTATTAAGCTAAGCACAATGGGTATACAAAACTAACAATGTTCTCTGTCTTGCATTTTCTTTATCTGCATTTTAACTATGACTTTCCTTGTTTTGTCTCGACAAACACCCATTTTTATGGGTATGCTTAATTAGTATTTAGGGATTCTAATCTGTCTTAAGCCACACTGTTGTTAGGTTCTGGTCTTATTGATGGCTTAATAGTGAGACATGAAAGTGGTAATTTCATTTCATAGGGCTATAGTTCCCAATCTTTTCAAATAAGACTATCCTTCTAAAATATAACAATGTGGACCCCTTTGGGATACAATTGTACTCTAAGTATAACTAGTATTATTCCACTGGCTGTTAGTGTTTCCCTTGCAAAATTGTCTCATTTTTTAATGTATTCTATATACAGAGGTAGTATGCTAAAAGGGCTAAGGTGTTCAAGGATAAGGTGTTCACCTCTGGAGTGAGCACTTGCCAGGTCCTTTTCAGGACTACTCATCCACCTTTGGTGTCTACCTGTCACCCAGCTTTTAGCTGTGTCTTCAAGAAGCTTCAGCATGAGCAGTGGCCACATGCTAGTAAAACCATCTCAGCAGACAGACTAAACCATGTTGAGGGTAACCAACAGTTCTCAAACCCATCGATTAGTGAGTTAAAGAGGTGTCTCTCCCCCAACATGTTAAGACTTCCTCTAGTGGAGTGGGTAGATGAGTATAATTTGTTCATATAACAGCCATGAAGGTAGGTGAAGCAGGTTCTGTGGAGTGCTTAGAATTTTGTCAGACATCAAAAATGCCAAGGTCATCCACTGCATCTTGGTCCATCACAACACCAAATTGTCTTGACTTTTGTCTTGCCAGTGGACTTTAATGACTCCAGAATACCTTACATAAATCCAATTCACAAGCAAATAAAAACATCACCTATGGTGTCACCGGTCTTCTTCAAAAATGAAAGATGAACAGCAACAACAACAGAGGCAACTTTGGAGCCAAGAAAGCCTGAGTTCAAGTCCTGACTCTGATTAATATCTGCTTTGTGTCCCTGGACAAATTATTTAACTTTTCAGGGCCATAAGCATCTCTCTAAGACTGTAAATTGAAGAGCAGGTAGGTACCAATTTCATTGGTAGAGGGAATTTCTTCACTGAAAGTTCCCTCTACCAATGAAATCATAGGCAAGGTACAATACCAAGGAAACCATCGGTAAGGTACAATACATGTACACATACAAATATATATGTACATACATATATGGAAATATATACATATGTGTGTATACACTTTGTCTCCTCTAACAGAATGTAAACATCTTGAGGGCAGAGATAGTTTTGTTTTTGTCCTATCCCTAGTGCCTAGTACAATGCCTAGCATAGTCATATAAATGCTGATTGATTGATCAATGGTGTTTGAAAAATGTGTAATGAAAAAGCTACTGTGAATTGAGTAGTACTTTTAAATGAATTTCCATTTTAATGATCCCAACATCATCTGCCTTCATCTGAAAAAAAAATAGTATTAAAGATATGTATAGACATTTAATTTGTTTAGACTACAGAAAGTATGCTTGTTTATTCATGGATTTGTATACACTTGTGATTGCCTTGCCACAACTCTGTATTTTCTAGAGGTCATTAAACCACAGTTCAGGAAACACTGCTGAAAGGGGAGCAAGGAGAAGAATTAAAAGGAAGAGAAAAAGGAATATAAATCATACTCCCATTTCAAGGATAGACTCCATATCTTTTTAGTGACAAGGATGAGAGAAGTGAAAATATTGTACATTTTTCAGTTGACTAACTTGTTTGGTTACATTTTTTAAGTTGCATTGTACAGTGGAAATAAGATTCATGTTGAATCAATATATCAAGATGCCATGATACCAGCATCACATCTGTAATATTGCCCTTTGTTGGCCCCCTACCCAATTGTCAGCCAGCTTTGTCTTACCCAATTTTCAGTGTTCTTTCTTTCCCCTTTCCACCTAGAGACAGTCAAGTCTAGAGAGTTGTAAATATCTTTCTACTGTACTTAAAAGCTTAGGCTCAGCTTGGATAAGTCAGCCACCTGCTACGAGTGTCAAAAGGAATTAGCTAGAGTCATTAGAGGAATTAGCAGTGAGACCAAGAGATAATTCATCATCTTTGGAGCTTTAACATTAAAAAAATCAACTTGAAATCCAGATATTTAGTTGCCCTTTAAAATTCTTGCTTTGAAAGGACTGATTGATTATATTTCTCTTGCATGTTTCCCTTTTTCATTTATCTCCCTGTTTCTGGAAATTCACTAAGCTGAAGTGTTAGATAATTGTACACAAAGAGGAAGACACTGGAAGGGAGTTCATGTGTTTTTAGTGTTGAGATGATCTGGTTATACACTTATCTTCTACTTCCTCCTGTCCATGTGTTGTCCTTATTAATACATTTTTTACTCCCTATGCTGCTCCTGAAATGCTGTTCATACATTGATATTTAGAGGAGGAAATGTTGCTGGAAAAGGATCCATATTTCCCTGATACCACCTTAAGTATCACCCCTGAGAAATGAGCTGATATTTTCAGGGACAAAAATGTACTATACTACAGCAAAGGCACTATGGATAGCTCTTGAAATGTACGGGAGACTCTTAAATTTAGTATCTGACTTTTGCCAATGGTTCACCACTATAAAAATATATAAACTGTAAAGCTGGCAGAGAAAAGGCAGGGGTGGATGTTCACAGTCCTCTGTGTGTGTGTGTGTGTGTGTGTGTGTGTGTGTGTGTGTTGTGTATGTGTATGATGATGAAATAATAAATGATCATTAATGTCTAAAGGGAAGAACAATTAAGGAATCCACCAATGTGACTCATTGATACTTCTCTCAAGATAATTAAACTACAACGTTTTGTCTTCATATACATATTTTTTGCCTATGAGTAAATAAAAATGTGTTTGATGTTTTACGTAATTTGAATATCATGATAAGGGAAAAAGACTTAGTAAAATCTTTCTTATTCCAGTATTTGTAACCAAGGCACAGAGTATTACTTAAACAAACAGAAAATTGTCCTTCATATTAAAAGTATAAACCAAAAATAATTAATGGATTTTCTAAGTCTTGTTCTTGTAGGGAACTCAATATTTGGCCATAACAAAATTTAAGATTTTAGCTGCCTTCTTAAACTAAATGAAAGGGAGATAATCTGCTAACTAAAAGCATTTTTTTCTGGCTAACATCTTTTCACTTCATCAAATAAACAAACATATAACAATCATCAAGTATCATAATGGAGATAAGAAAAATTAAGGAGAGGAGAATAGTACCAAAAATTTGAATTCTAAAATTTATTACATGTATAGAGTTTCTAGGAATCCTACAGTTATAACTTCAGGGATTTCCAGAGTCTGAAGTATTAATAAACATTTCCAAAGTCTAGATGTAGCTGAAATTTAAAGCTGGTTTTGAATCATAAGTAATACCATATTGATTTTTTGAAAGCTTCTTATGAAATTAGTATAAAAAGAAATACAAATGCTCATTATAATTTGATACTTCTAGTACAAATTACACATTATGCATGTTACAGATAAATACATATATGTGTATATATACTCATGTAACCAATGAGGAGCTTCAAAGATGTCAAAGATGTAGGATAGAAATAAAAGATGAACTGGTCATATGGTGGAGAAAAAGATGACAATTATTCCAGGAGGGTTTCATTCATACTTTTACTATATCAAGAGAAAAGGAGGAAGCCCTCCAGCACTATACCCCTTGTGAGAAACTTTTGGAAGGACAAAGCCAAGAATAACATAGAACTGGTAATTGCAGATGAATTGAGATTTTCATCTTTGGAGGGAGCTTTATATATAATATCTCAGTTAATCTTCACAACAACTCTGTGAGGAAGGTACTATTATTATTATTATTCCCATTTCACAACTGAGGAAATTGAGGCAAACAGAAATTCAGTGATTTGGGGCGGCTAGGTGGCGCAGTGAGTAAGAGTGCCGGCCTCGGAGTTTGGATGACCCGAGATCAGATCCGGCCTCAGAAAATGAGCACCCACACATAAATAATGACTAGCCGTGTAACCTTGAGCAAGTTACTTAACCCCAATTGCTTTAAAAAAAAAAAAAAGAAATTCAGTGATTTACCCAGGGTCACATAGATAGTAAGTGTGTGAGTCAAGATTTGAACTCAGGTCTCTTGCCCACTGCAACATCTACCTGCCTTCTGTTTAAACTTCAATTTCAAAGGAGGAATATTGGCTTAATTTAAGTCATGCTTTCTGCTTTAAGAAGAGGTTTCCATCATAAAGTGTGACTGATATTGACCCCCTGCTATGAAATGCAAGCCTTGAAATTAAAATATTCTTACATATAAAATGCAAATTGTTTTGTTGTTGAAGGTCACTAAGAGCCCATTATCAAGGTTAAAATTGTTAGATTAATAATTAGATTGTATGGAGTATAAACAGAGAGTAATTCATTAATTTGCGAATTGTTGTGCTGTAGACACTGGCCAAAATAACTCTTTAGCTTTTAAAAACACAAATTGACACATAGAAGAAGCTCCATTGCAAATTCTAGAGTTTTGTGCCATGGAAATGTGATATAAGTAAGACTGTGTTCAAGTATTATTTGAATCCTTTGAATGGGGTCTAAGGAGTAACAGCTCTATGTTATCAAGAATAGTTAATTAATAAGACTCTCTGTATTTTTAGTACTTTGCATTTGGAATCTGATTTATATTCAAACTAGAGAAAATAGCCTCATTGAAAAACGACCTCAAGCCATACAAGTAAGTTCACCCACACTTATAAATTCTTTAAAACACATCCCTTAAGAAAATATTGGCATGTAAATCAGAAGGGACCGAACACTTTTCTCATTAAATCCAAGGAACTCGTAGACAGGAATTTGCAATTTCCTTCATCAATAAGAATCAATGATAACACAGTGACTATATATTTTGGGGAAAGTATTTTCTTCAGGGTCATTCCTCTGGGCCATTTTTCTTGACAGGGCCTGTCTATTCCCATTAGTGACAGAAGGAAATACGTAAGAGCAAGTTGTCATTTGTGATTGGATGAACCTTGAAGTTCAAGTATATTAAGCCATGAAGAGAAAATTCAGACCATTCTTCTTCCTATCTGGCAGGACTTTGTAAGTAATTTGGAATCATCCTCAACATTTTCCATTCTACAATTCCAAAACTTTGGGTAAAAAAAATAATAATAGCTAACATTTAAATGGGCAGCTAGGTGGTGCAATGGATAGAGTGCTGGCCCTGGAGTAAGGAGGACTTGAGTTCCAATCTGTCCTCAACGCTTGCTAGCTATGTGACCCTGGGCAAGTCACTTAACATCTATAAAATGGGCTAAAAAAGGAAATGGCAAATCACTTCAATATCTTTGCCAAGAAAACCCCAAATGGGGTCAAGAAAAGTTGGACACAATTCATTGACAAAGCAAAAACAGCAGTAGCAACATTTTTATAGCCCTATAAGGTTGAAAAAGTGCTTTACAAACATTATCCAATTTGATCTGCACAACAACCCTGGGAGGCAGGTGTTATTATTATCCTATGGGATACAGAGGAGGGAACTGAGGCAGAAATAAAATAACTTGACTAGGGTTATACAGCCATTTAAGTGTTCTTGGTCAAATTTGAACTTGGGTCTCCCTGATTCTATGTATAGTACTCTATTTATTGTGCCACCTACCTGCCAATAGCAGCTTTGTATTTATATATTCTCTGAGAAGATGTTGCCAGGCAACATCTAAATATGCCTGATCATATCCTCTGGATGAATACCTATCCTCTCCCATGTTCAAGTGACTGAGTTCAGAATGTCTGACATGAAATTCCGGACTTTAACTTGACCTTTAGGTCCAACTGTGAATTGGGAGATAAATGTTTCCAAAAATGCTTCAACTATGGAAGCCAGAAGGTCTTTACTGCCATTGATGGGGAACATCTTCCATGGCTCCAAGGTCTAATTGGTAAGAAAATGTGCCAAGCAAAATATGTGTGTGTGTGTGTGAGCACGTGCACACGTGTGTGTGTACATAAGATTATAAGTGATTTTGGCTGAATCACTAGATGTCACTATAAAACTTCTGTGTGACAGACACAAACTATGAAGCCAATTTCTGGTGCTATACATACAAAAACCACTATTTAGTCATTTTCCACCCTGAGACAGGAAGCTAGATGGCATAGTACCAGGCCTGGAGGCAAGAAAGCTCATCCTCTTAAGTTCAAATCTGGCCTTAGGCACTTACTAGCTGTATGACTCTGGGCAAGTCACTTAACCCTGTTTGCTTCAGTTTCGCCATCTGTAAAATGAGGTAGAGAAAGAAATGGCAAACCATTCTGCCAAAAATCAAACAACCCACCCAAATGGCATGACTGAAAATGACTGAATAACAAACAAATAACAAAACAACAACTACCCTAAGTCAAAAAAAGAATAAAAGAAAGCAAAAGAAAAAAGGGATGGTAGGGTAAGAAATAAAGGAGAAGGCAGAGGGGAAATACAAAGAATGTCTCCATGCTAGTTGGATACTGTAGCAAAGATATTCAAGGAATTAGAAAAAAAAAAGGTTAAATTTAGAGTCATAATCTAATCAAGTAGGCTCATAAGTTTAGATGTAGAAAACCTTCTAGAGACTATCTAGGTGTATCAGCAAGCATCCCAATATCCCCAGGGTAGCTGCCAACACAGGTTCTTAGATCTGCTTTTGTAAAGGAAAGCAACTCAAAATGGGTTAACAAGCTTACTTTAATCAAACAAACATACATTACCTAGTTCAGGGGAAAAAGGTCAGCACCCAAACTTCAGAGTTACAGAACTTACAGATCAAACAGACAGGCTTCCAAACTGTCCAACCATTATATCAATACCAAATCACAGTTACCAGAGAGGGAAGCATCAACATCTGGGTTTCAAAGCCGGGGGGCTCTCAACAACAGCTTCCCAGAGTCTCATCTGGTCAAATCACACAACACTTCTCAAAGTGAGCCCCAAAGCAAAGCCTCTCCTGAGGGCTTATATAGCCTTCTCCTAGCTCAAAGATTGTAACAACCTTCTGGACCCACTGCCCAATCACAAAGTATCAAGGTATGGGCTTTCCTGAAAAACAAGCCTCCCACCACAGGCTCCAGGTGCACTTAAGCTAGGGGCAGGGAAGATCTTTAAATTTGCATTTCCATTACACTAGGCAACTCCCCTCATTTTACAGATGAGGAAACACAAGAAAGAAATTAGTGTCTTGCCTAAGGTCTCACAGGTAGAAGTGACAGGCATAGGAATGAATTTAGGTCCCTGGTTTCTTGGACCCAAACTCTTTTTACTGAAGCATCCCATAAGGAGTATTTTCTTAAACCTGAAAAAATTAAATAAATTATGTAAAATTAAGCAAAAGTCCAACATGAGTGAAAAAGCCCTGGTTGTATTGCATTTTAACATTAAATAATCTTGTGCCACATTAGTCTTCTGTTCAGCAAGTACAAACACATTTTGCTCACTACAGGTGTCCTGTTAACAATTAGACTGCTCAGACAATTAATGATCCTTGTATCCTCATCCAAAATAATATGCCCTGTAGCTTCTTATGGTGCAGAAATTTTTAAAGGTTAGGTCATTTTTTATCTTGCTGTTCTAAATGCCACTTACAATAATGCAGAAAGCTCATTATAGTCATGGTCATTGATCAATCAATAGTTATTTTACACCCACAGGGTGCATGATGTCCAAGAGTATATGTATAAGATGTTATGGGGTGATGGGTTACACACACAAAAAAAATAATAATTGCTGGCAAAAGGCAATTTTCAATCTAGATTTAACTTAATTTAACATGGTTCAATGGAGAATGTGCCAGCCTTAGAGTTAGTAATACCTGAGTTCAAATCCTGCCTCAGACACTTAGTAGATATGTAACCCTGGGCCAGTCAATAAACCTTTTTTTTGGCCTCAATTTCCTCATCTCTAAAATGGTAAGATTTCCCAGAGATACTGTGATAGTTAAATGAGATAATATATTAAAGTGCTTTTCAAACCTTACAATACTACAAAAATGCTAGCTGTTATTATTAATAAGCATTTCTTGAGTATTTGTTGTATTCAGAGAGCAGCTAGGTTGCACAGTGGATAGAGCCTGGAGTCAGGAAGACCTAAATCCAAATGTGACCTCAGACACTTTTTGGATTTGTGACCCTGGTAAGTTAGTTAACCACAATTGCCTCAGTTTCCTCATCTGTAAAATGAACTGGAGAAGGAGATGGCAAACCACTCCAGTAACTTTGCCCCAATAAAACTTCAAATAGGGTCATGGAGAGTTGGACACAACGGAAGCAACCAAACAACAACAACTATACTCCAGGCACTGAGGTTATAAAGATAAATAGAAAACGGTCCCTGCTCTCAAGGAGCTTACATTCTACCTGAAGGAAACATGTACAAAGATAAGTCAATACAGTATGAATATGGTAAATACAACATAAACTTGGTAAAGGGGCAATTTTTGTTGTTGCCGTTCAGTGGTGTCCAACTCTCTATGACCCTCTTTGGGGTTTTCTTGGCAGAGAGGTCACATGGCCAGTAAGCATCTAAGGCTGAATTTGAATAAATACAGATGAGTCTTCCTGATTCCAAGCCCAGTCCTCTATCCACTTCACCACCTAGTTGCCCAAAGGGGGTTTAGGAGAACACTAACAACTAGGAAAATCAGGAAAACCCTCTCCTACTGAGGTGGGTGTGAGGAAGGACAAGGTTCCAGGCACTTAGGAGAGCCTATTCCAAAGCATGGATGTAGGTGATAGGATGCTGTCTACAAAGAAAGACAAGTGGGCCAGTTTGGCTGGAATGTAAATTATGTAAGAGGTAGTCATGTGAAATCAATTTGGGAAAGACAGGAGAGAGCCAGATTGTGAGACAAGATAAACAACAGAGAACTAAGTCCAAAGGCATTATTACTTAGGGGGAAAACACTCTACAACAAAGAGAACCAGATGGAAGAAGCAAATCCCCAGAAAATGGAGGAAGGGCTCTAAGAATGAAAGAAAGGTTTGGAAACTAAAATTAATGGGGAAGGAAAGTGGACAATAATGGGAAGGACTTAGTTCTTGAGGAAAGAGAGCAGGCCATGCAATCTGGAAGTAGATTTCATCAGCAGAAAAGCCAATCAATCTAAACTAGAAATACTTTTTGTTTGTCTATATGTCAACTACACTTGACTGATTACAGTTTAGCACAAATCCCTTGAGGGCATCTGACACATGTGACAGTGTATGCATTTAGTTCTGTTACTGGTGGTCAAAGGATAAATCGTTTTCTACTTCTCTTGCCAAGAATTTTGGAACCCATTTTTCCCTCTTTTCAATTCTATCTAGCTCCCCCCAATTTATATTAATACCAACTATATTTATTACCTTCCCTCACATCCCCCTTCTCAATTTATTAGACTAAATTCTTATTGCATATTCATATACTTATTTTCATAATATCTAAGAAGTAAATGAAGAAGAAAGATTCTGCTCAAATTCCTTTAAGTCTTGTTGTCTACTTTCCTTAAGTCATTGCCTAGTTTCTCTTAGACTAAACACAGGGACAAGCACATATTAATTTATGTATTGGATGTATATAACTTTTTTAAAAAATTTATTCACCTTCAAAAGATTGATGATTTTATTAGCATGGGCAGTCATTGTCTACTTGCACAAATCAGAACCCCTTCAGGACTTAAAAGACAGTGTTTGTGAGCTTATCACACTCCCTAAACCCATCAACTGCTAGCCAATCTTCTTGTGGTTAGCCTCTCTGTACTTGACTTGCTCCTCAGACTAAATGCTTCACCAGGAGAACACTTAAAGTCTTTTTAAGTTAATGAGAGTAACAAATTCAATTCAGTAAACATTTATTCAATGTCTACTCTGTGCCAGGCACTTTATTAGACACTGGAGAAATAAAAATAAAAACAAAATCATTCCTGCCCCTAAGGAGTTTACATTCTAGTGGGTGGAAGCAACATGCTCACAGATAAACAGATAGATAGATAGATAGATAGATAGACAGACAGACAGATAGATAAATGAACGAACAAAAAACCAAATAAATAAGATGAATAAAATGAAGGAACGAGGAACAAACAAACAAACAAATGAATGAATGAATGAATGAATGAATGAATGAATGAATGAATATGTAAACTTAATACTAAATGATATCAGGGTAGGGGGAGGACAAACAACTGGGCAGATCAGTCAGTGACACTTGGGCTGTACCATGAAGTGTGCCAGGGATTCTAAGATGTGGAAGTGAAGAGGGAGAGCATTCCAGATATGGAAGGCAATGTAGGCAAAGATAGGACATAAAGAGATGGAGTGACATTAGAGGGAAAGAGCAAGATCCTTTAGAAGGCATAAATGAAGGAGAGCAAGATAAAATCATTTAAGCAAGAAAAGTTTGTTGCCTTCAAATCATAGGAGGCTCTAATGGCCAAAGAAAGATGCTTTTCCTTTTTGCTAGAGTCAATAAATGAAATCTGTGCTTCAAGAAAATTAATTTGGTAGTTATATAAGGGTTCAATGAGAGAGAGGAAAGAGTGGAGGCAAGGGAGACCAATTAGGAGATTATTATAATAATCAGGACAGCAGCAATAAGGATCTAACCTAAGAAAGAAGTTTTATAAGAAGAGAGAAGGGATATGCCATAGCAGCATTTTTAGTAGCATTTTTCTGGAGCTGAAACTAGCCCAAAGGGCCTTTATTGTATAGCTTTGAGCTGGTACCTTGTATAAGATATTGGTAGAGGGTATTTGAGATAGTTTTAATTTCAGCATAATATGTGCTCCATAAGTATAAATCTGTATATATGTTCTATAGCCTTCATATATATGTATATATCTATGTATAATGTATAATATAGAGTATATGTGTATGTGTGGGTGGGTGTGCTCTACATGTTACATAATTTATCTGTCCCCTCCTCCAGATTTTTAAAGGGGGTTGTTTTGCTCTGCAAGCTTATACTAGAAAACAAATCCCACCCACTCCATTAGGGCAGACTACATTTTGCTGAAAACTAAGGCACAAGATAGGATCTTCCCCTAGAATTATTACCAAGGTAGGCAAATCAGGGTGTTCACCCTGAGCCCTGCACTTTCCAGGGTTTCTGCCAGCATCTGGAACTGGTCACAGAGAAGGAAATAGTGCCACCATCTGTTGAGGAAAAGAAAGACCTAAAATAATCATATGAATATAATAAGCCATAATAAAGGAGCCAGCGTGTGGCTTCCTGGTAACACCCTATCCTTGCATAAATACATTCCTTATTTTGCATGGGATTCCTCCTTCTTGTTTTTCCCCTTCAAAAAAATTCTGGATGTCCATTTTAACCTTATTTTATTTGTATAAAAAGACTGAGGGGGCAGATCTCCCCAAAAAAAGTGATTTGCCCAGACTCCTCAGCCTGCCCAATGATGTTATATTTCTCTATTGGGTCAGAACTCTCTAACCTCTTTCCTATGCCAGGTAAAAAATCCTGGGCCATCTTTCTGGATTCACTAGATTTCCATTTAAATCCTGCATGGTACCAATCAATCCAAATATATGAGGTTTTACTGTACTTTATAGCACACTGTATATTTCTAGCTACATGAATAACCATGAGTTGCAATCTGTTCTGTATCATCTTTAGTGTCCCTCCATTCTTAGCTTCTCGGGCAGGAGGAGGGGAGGCACTCAGCTACAGAGTAATTATATTGTGTACCCATCAGCAATTCTCCTTGTACAACCCTGGAACAGCCCCAAGGAGTGCAGAAGCAATGGAGCAGGCATGAATTAGACCTAAATTTACAAAGGAGAAAATTTTTGCTTAAATGTAGAGTTATTTACATTCTATTTCACATTTAAGTATTTAGTAAATTATTGCAATAATCAACAATTGCTGGATTAGGAAGAAGTTTAAGAGGTCATTCAGTCCATCCCCCTGGCTTCAGTTACTGTGAGAATAGTACTAGAGGGCAAAAACAACTATGTTAAAAGCAAAACAAAACAATTATATTAAAACACACAAACACAGAAAGAATAAATGACTTCACCATGGCTTGTTACACCTGCTACCTGGACAAATTCACCTCTAGGGTATGTTAATACACTGTTAGTGGAGCCATGAACTGGACCAACCATCCTGGAAAGCAATTTGGAAATATGCCCCCAAAATGTTAAACTGTGAAATATATTTGACTCAGTGATGCTACCTCTGAGGTCATACCTCTAAAGAGATTGAAGAAAGAGGAAAAGGACCCAAATGTACAAAAATATTTATGACAACTCTTTTTTTGTGATAGCATTCAATTCGAAATTAAGGGGGTACCCATCAACTGGGAAATAGTTTGATGAGTTATAACATATGAATGTGATGGAACATTATTGTGATATAAGAAATGATGAAGGGAACAGGTTCAGGGAAACATGGGAAGACATGTATGAACTGATACAGAGTGGAGTGAGCAGAACCAAGAGAATAATTCATACAGTAGCAAAAATATTGTAAAGACACTTCTAAAAGATTTGGGAACTCTGAGCAATGATGAGCTACGATTCAAGGAAGGAACTCTTAATGAAACATGTTATCCCAATCTTGACAGAGAGATGATGGACTCAGGATGCAGACTGAAACATTTTTTGGACATGACTACAGTAGAAATTTCTTTTGTTTAGCTATACATATTTGTAACAGAGGGGGGAAATCTCAAGTCAAACTGGTAAAATGGTTAAAGCCAAACAAGAATGCTGATTTTTACCTGTGAAATGTGTGCCTTGCATGTAATTACATACATTCATTGATTGAACTGTTAATTACTTCATGCTCAATATGATCTTTTTTTTTAATTCATCTCTTTGTGAAGTTGAACCTTGGTCTTAAAATCATAGACCATGAAACAATAGAATAATGGAGCTTTACTAATATCAATTATTATGATTGCCAATGCTTATCATACACATTTCAAAGGTAGCAGAGACTAGATTAAATCTGTAGCAATCCCAGAATATACCCTTCAATTTTCAAGTCATACCTGAGCAAGATTCTTTCTTCAACACACACAAGAAGGGATCACCTAGCCTCAACCTAAAGACACCTCAGCATGTCAAAAACCAAATTCATTGTCCATCCCTAAAACTGGCTTCCCTCTTGACCCACTTGTTTCAGTCAGCTGTTCTAGCTTTCCCCCCATAAATAGAACATACCTAAGGACATACTGAACGTGGAGTCATAAGACCTAAGTTCAAATTCCATCTTGAGCAAATGATCGAATCTCTATTGGCTTCAGTTTCCTCATCCATAAAATAAGGATTTTGGATGTGACCTCTAGATGTGAATTCTAAATTCCCTTCTAAGATCATAAATATGATTCAGGGTTTAGAATGTGGAAGCCGTCTTTTACTCCTCCCTCTTCTACACATGTCCCATAAGAACTGAGTCCTGTCAAACCTTCCCTTATATGACTGTCAATCAATAAACATTTATTAAGTGTCTATTACATCGCAGGCACTGTGCTAGGTCAAAAATTAAAGATCCTGGCCTGAAAAAAATTACAGTCTGTGTGTTTTCTCTGTCATTTCTTTCATTTGCACTATTATCACCCAATTCTGGTCCTTACCCCATCATGCTCAACATATCCCATTACCTCCCCAAATTGATTCTTCTGATTTTAGCTTCTTTCTGTGCCCATCTATCTTGCAAGTTGATGAACTGATCACCAGGTTGATCTTCCTAAAGTTCAACTTTTATAATATCACTCCTATTTTCAGTAATCTTCACTGGTTCTCCATTGCCTATTGGGCTTTCTAAATCCCTTAGTCTGGTGTTCAAAGCCCTCTGTAGTCACACTTTAATTACCACTTCCATCTTTATCTCCCACTGTTCCCCTACAATTGCATTATGTCATTAGTCCTTCTACAAGGGCAGGGACTTCACATCCCATCCCCTTTTCCCTTTTCTAACATAGAGCTCTGCACACAGTAGGCACTTAATATATTTATTGAATTTAATCACTAAAAAAAGCATACTGCAGCAACACTAACATACTCACTGGATCTCAAGCACAATTTCCAGAATTCCATCTCTGCAATATTATTCTCACTCTTCTCCAAAATTAAGTGCTCTGCCTACTCGTCTCTACCCCCTTTGAATCCTACCTATTCTTCTAAGCTCATCTCAATGTGTACCTTTTTAGAGAAACCTCCATTACCATGGCAGCCCACCATGATATTTTCAGTCCTTCAAATCCCTCTAACATTTATCGTTCATACCACTCATTAAGCTCTTATCCTCCTGTATCCTGCCATGCCTTCTATACATATACTATATGTATTTTATCCCCAACAGCTAGTCAACAGGCATTTACTAGGTACTTACTATATGCCAGGCATTGTGTGCAAAAATATCCCCAACCTACCTGAGGTTATTCATATGCTTACAGAGGAGACAGCACAAACAACTTTTTTGTAAAGTTCTTTTTTTTTTTAAAGCAACTGGGGTTAAGTAACTTGCTCAAGGTTACATGGCCAGTCATTATTTATGCGTGGGTGCTCATTTTCTGAGGCCGGATCTGATCTCGGGTCATCCCAACTCCGAGGCCGGCACTCTTACTCACTGCACCACCTAGCCACCCCTTTAGGGCAATTGGGGTTAAGTAACTTGCCCAAGGTTACACGGCTAGGTTTTTGTTCGTGTGGATTAAGTGTCTGAGGCCGGATCCGAACTCAGGTCCCTCTGACTCCAGGGCCGGCGCTCTACTCACTGCACCACCTAGCCGCCCCTGTAAAGTTCTTGAGGTTACTTATTCCTTCAGCTAATATTTATAAAATGCATACTGTGCTAGATTCTAAGAACACAAAGATGAAAGACGTTTCTTTCTTCTGCTCTTAAGAGCTTATAATAAAGGATAAAGAAAGACTGTGTGGATTAGAGGCTAGAGGACAAGGCTTGGAGTCAGGAATATCTAGATTCAAGTCCCTGCCTCAGATTCATACTGTCTGCATGACCATAGCCAAATCCCTTAACCTCTTGATTCTAGGCCTTAAGTTACCCAATGTTGTCAGTATAATTGGAGGTCTGGCACATATGCAGACATGGGAAACCCAGAAGTATAATTCTGTGTAAATGTTGTATACTCTATAATCATATATATATGTATATATATATATATTCATACATATGTATGTATACATATATTCATATGTATAATGTAGAATATATTCTAGAGACAGTATATGTGTGTGTTATGTATTATATAATCTATATATCCCCTCCAACTTTTTAAAGATGATTCTTTGGTACTGCAAGCTTATACCAAAAAACAAATCCCAGCCACTCCATCAGGGTAGTGTATCTGTGAAACTAAGGAACCTTCTTCCAAGAGAGGTGTGATAATGACAGGTAAGGGAACTACTTTGGAGAGATTGTAGAAGATGCTTAGACATTCCACAACTGGTTCCAGTGTGCTAACAACATGGTGAATAGGAGGTTCTTTGACTTCAGAAATATTCAAAAGTTGTGTCTTGTCTCAATCCTTCCAGCTGCTTTATTTGTAGTTGGAGTCCTTCATTCATGATGCTGGTGAAAAATGTTTCTTTCTGGTCTTGGGGCTTCCTGTCCCACCCCCAAAAATGACAAACACAAATAACTATAATAGAAGTAAGCAGAGAGCAAGCATCAAATGGAGAAGCAGGAGAGATCAGAGGAAGGATGGGTATCTTCAAATCAGGGAAGCATTCATACAAGAGGTGACATATAACCTTGACCTCACAGAAATTCCAGTAAATAAAGATGTGGTAGAGAGAATCTGTTGTAGTCATGGTGAATGGCCTGTGAATATGCAGGAAGGTGGAAGAAGATAGAATGGAATTTGGGGACTATATGGTTCAGGTTAATAGAGCTTTTAAAAAAAATCAAGTTTGTGCTTCCTGTTATCTTCCAGACCATCTAGTATAGTATTTTACACACAGTAAGTACTCAATAAAAATGTCCAGATTCATGTATTACCCTTCTCCTAAAAAATTCTGCATAGAAAAATTTCTGATTGACTGAGGGCCCTGCTTTTTCTGGTTAATTGAAACAATAAACACTATGCACCTAGAGAAGACAGAAAAGAACAAAAATGTAAAAGTTAGAATCAGCCGGAAATCATACAAATTGTTGTATCTGATGAAAACATATGTAGCCTTTGAAAGACCCTTCAGGGGAAAGCCAGCACCAAAAAATGTATATGAAGCTTTTTTGTTCCAAGGCATGCTGCATTCAAAACTAGGATATCCTGAATGAAATCCAAACTTCAAGCAGATATCTGCAGGGATAAAAGAACACCAGCTGGCAAATAGGAAGAGCATCATTTTAACTGCTCTGAAGAGACCAGAAAGTTTGGAATGGCTCTACCTATAATATCTCTCCAGAGCCCCAAAGGTAAGATGTACCTGTTTGTCAAATTGCTTACCGAGAGCTATCTAAAAAGGAACAGCCAGTCAGTAAAGGTAATGTTTGTAAACTGCAAATCCATGGTGTTTTTTCTTTCTTAATGGGATTATAATGAGTGTGCTGAAATGTTTATATACAACAGCTGCAAAGCCGTCTCCCAAAACATTGAAGACTGACTCACAACCAGCATCCTTCAATTCAGTAACTTAAGAAATGATTTATGAGCTGCCAAATGATATGGACTCAAATTCTATGCAAGAGACATGTGACATTTTGCCAGATGAAGCTGGTACCCTATTAACAGTCAGCCCCTGCATGGTAATCATGAGGCGTCAGACTCATGAGCAGGAAATCTCATAGAGTGCATCTGAAACTCTACTCTGCACAAGGCCAACTGGTTAGAATTTTAATACTCAGCATCGTGACATTAACTCCCCAAGTGATGGCTAACGTGAGCTTAAACAGAACAGAGGAAGCCAGAGTCTATTTACTGCTGTGCCATCTTCTGAAAGTGCATATCCAGGCTTCTTCCAGAAGACTATACTTCAGAAGTCTGTTTATGTCTCAACTCATTAATTCACTTTGTGCTGACTCCCTTGAAACTTGAGAATAATTTTCTAGGGCACTGAACACATGTTTTCTCCAGGGATGATGGAAGTGGTGACATCATGATATTTAACCCAGAAACCCAATGCACATGGTGGAAAAAGATCCCACACATGCTAACTACTGATCTGGTTATCAGCCAGTCATAGAGGTCTAAGGTATTCTAATGCTTATGTTTTATCAAGAAGGTAGATATTTTAAACCATTTGAATAGCATAGCTAATTTTGTAAATAATTTATTACATAAGCCTAGGGAAACCAGGAGGGTTTTTTTTTTTTAATAACTGCTTTGATATCTTTTATTTTTACATTTCCTGAATTTCCCCCCATCCTGTACACCTTCCCATTTCTTCTCCTAGACATCCATCCTGTAGAATAAAGAATTTGCTCAGCATATTTGGTTGCTGCTAAGTAGGACAAAAATCACCAGTCCTTTTTGGTGTTTTGCACCTAGCCTAGTATGTGGTATTTAAATGGACCTTGAGATACATAATGTTTTATTTGGGGGAGGGAGTAGGGAGCAAATGGACAGTGGCAAGAGTCTCCTCACTAAAAAAAAAAAAAAAAAAAAAAAAAACAACCACCCAACTTCTCTATAGTTTTACTAAATGAAACCCCTGAGAATGATTCACCTGAACTTGGGGCCAGGGGGAGGGGGGGAGGATGACAGTAACAAAAGTAAGTTCTCTTACCATAGATCAAATGTAGATTAGATTGAGAGACTCTATGGGGAGAATAATTAGTAATTCAGACTCTAAAGTGCCTAAGGGATGCTCTAGCTAACTCTGGATATTGGTTGGATGCAGCAAATAGATGTTTGCCAGAAATGATTCCCGAAGCTATCAGGCTAAATTTTGGCTAATTCTCTTTCTATAGGGGGAGGAAGCTGTGCAGTAGCTAAAAACCAGAAGATGGTAGCAGAGAGCAGCTGCAGCCCAGATACAGGACAGATGCAGCTCAACAGAGAAAGCAGTCACTGGTGCATGCATCCCCAAAGGGCCTCTGTGGCTCCGCAGTCTGAGATGGCCCAGATATGCATAAGTCCCTCTATGCGTCCCCTCCTCCACTGCTGGTATGATAAATTGTTAGAGAGTGTTCATCTGTGTATACGGGGAAATCGTTCTCAACACTTATTTGGCCAGGCTACTTTATTACATCTTTTGGCTTTAAATTGATGTGTTTCCTGGTTGGTTAACTAGAAAAATAAATGAGCAAAAGAACAAAATATAACAGGAGAAGTTCATGAGTTGTGGCTTTGAGTGAGATGTCTGCCTTTATCCTTATTGTGCCTCAGACCTGGGCAAGCTTTTGGGGGGACCTGCATTTGAGAGTTTTATATAATTATATAAGGTCATAAAGAGGACACATAATTATATACACATTATATATAGTGTGCTATTCTATATAAACAATTTAACTTAACTCATCATCAAAAATCTCCTTTTTATTACCTTTATTGGTCAGGACATGATAGATAATGTGTATATACACATGTGTGTATGCATATATGCACACATGCATATGTATGTGCATGTATGTCTGGTATTCATGTGTATACCATGTATGTGTATAGCTGTGTTTATGTATCTATATTCTATCTACAAGTGTTAACTCTGCATAAATTTATTTGTTTAGCATAAAACACAATTTTTAAATATCACATTCTGTCGCTGCCCAGTTATAGATCCGAGTGTAAAACAATCCCTTTTATACAAAAATAGTGAATGCAGATATGACTGTCTACACAAAACCTAAAATTTATTTTCAAAGTGAGAAGTGGGGCCAGTCACCAGTTTTTGGTCTCCATGATTCAGCTTTTATGAATGCAATCTAAAATCTCATTAACATATTTGGTAATCACTTCACATTTTCCAATCATTTTTGGCTTTCAGTCAACTAAACTCCTTTGGTCTTCTTCATGTCAATGCTGACTCTTTGACTCTCCTCCATCCTGTTTTTGTGGAATTGTTTTGTTTTTGTTTTGTTTTTTTTAATAATACAGGGCTTTGCATTTATATTGATTAAACTGCTTCTTCATTTAACCCAGCATCCAGGTTGGCTCTTATAGGATCCTAATTCTGACAGTCAGCACATTAGTTTTCCACTTCTTTCAGTCATCTGTACTTTTTATGATCATGACATCTATGTCTTTATCCAAGGGATTTAATTTTTTAAAATGTTATTTTTTGTTTAATTCTATCTTCTTGTCTTTGACATTAGGTATCTCAGGGGCTATTGTGTGTTTGAATTCAACCAATTCCTATTTCTAAATCTCAGTCTCTCCTTGGTCATCCCTTTTAATATCAGATGATGCTGAAATTTCTCATTTCCCATTAATATCATTAACTTTTTTAACAAGTAGGTAATGTTAAAGCTCAGATTATTCCTTTGTCCTTGTTGAAAACTCAGTCCTTGATTTGGTTTCCGTGACTATTATGTTCATTTGTATTAGCTTTAATGAAGAAATGATTAAGCTAACTTTATTTATTGACAAGTTTGTTATGTAATCTTCCCCATCATAAAAAAAAATTCACTGAAATAAATGAAATGTCAGCTTGTCACATTAAATTATCAAAGTCACAACAATCATCCTCTCAACAGTCTTCCAAGTGTCCTTCACCCTCATTATAGCACTGTCCTTCAGAGATAAGTAGCTGGAGTACTTTAATGAGGAGTTCAGTTAATGTGATAATTAAGGATGGATGAACCAATTAAAAATATGCAAAAAAATGATTAAAATCATACCTAAACATAAAGTATGTGGGGGTGGAGGAAAAAAACCCAACCCCTTCGTTGTTCTATTCACAAGCCTTTCTGCTGCCTAATCTTCAAAGGGGATTGATAAACTATATTTATTCTGACCCATTTAGAACCAGGAATTACTCAAAGCTTATAAATAGAGAACCCTAAACACGATATTGAACTTTTCACCCCAGCTATACAGCTAAGGAAAATAATCAGTCATACTCCTTTTATTAGTCTCTGCTTATAGAAGGATAAACTAATGTGCACAATCTGAATGACTTTCCTAAGGCCATTCATTGAGTTACCGGGCAGATCAAAAGGGATGGACTGTTTCTTAAGAAATTAGCCTTCCAAGCTACTGCTCTAATTATTAGATTGTACCTGAGGTCAGGGAGGGAGGAAGGAACATATTCTCAATTTGTTTTTCTCTTTTCATGTGCAATGATTTAGATAGATATGTAACTAGGAATTTCAACTCCTGAAGCAAACTTGTTTGGGGGATAGGAGGGTAGATCTTGGCCATGTGGTAGGAGTGAGGTAGAAACAGAGTCCTCAAACTTCTGAGGGATGCGATGGGTGGTCCCCATGAATGTATAGCTCTAGATTCTAGGAGTGTCCATCCCATAGGGCAGAGATAGAACCCAGACCCAGGGGGAGTCTGTTCCATGCCATTGGAGCCTGACAGCCAAAGACAAGGCATAAGGAAAGATGGACCCTAAGGGGAGGACCACTATGGTGATAGGATGGTAAGAGTGGTGGCCTAAGGTCAGTTAGTGGATCACATGGGATGGGAACTAAAAGCTACAGGGCCTTTTTGGAGGAAGCACTTATCTCTCCACCCCAACTCCCAAAAGAGTCTTCAGAGCTTTGCTTCTGCTTTTCTCCACTATTTTCCCTCCTCAGGCTCTTATCACTTTCTGCTGCTATTTCCTCAAAACCCAAAATGAAAAGGAGCAGGGGAGAAAGATGAGTAGAGTCTTTAGACTATGATAAGAATTCATGGAATCATAGAAATTTGAGTTTAATGGGACCTTAGAGATTATTTAGTACAATACCTTAATTTTACAGATAGGGAAACTGAGGCTAAGTGATTTGTCTAAGGTGGCACAGGTCTTCTGCTTCCAATCCTGTGTGATTTTACTACAACAGATTGCTTTAATATTTGTGGGAAAGGAACAAATTAATTTCCTTTTTTTATCCCCCAATTCAAATCCTGCTCCTAGATCATAGAATTTAGAGCTAGGAAGAAATTGAGAAATCAGATTGAATTTATATTCATAGAGTTAAAGGGTCAAGATTTAATATTTTTGCAGAGCTTCTAAACTAGGGGAGAGTTAATAACGAAGGTGAATTTCAGCATAATGGTAAAATACCTCATTTCAGAAATATGAACAAAATTATCACTAACTTTATATCACAGGCACTATGACTGTTTCATTAGGAAGCAGCAAGGTAGAGTTTAGGGGTTCTTAACCTACCATCCATAGACCTCCAAAAATGCTGATTCATGAATCTTACCAGGGAGGTCCTGAAGGCTTCTGTGCCTCCATGCAATCAATAGTTTGCTATGTACCACCAAAAGGACACCTGATATCTGCTTAGACCAGCATTTCTTAACTTGGCATCCAAAGACCCCCACAGAGAGATGCCAGGGGGGGTTCATAAACTTGGATGGGAAAAATAATACCTTTATTTTCACTAACCTCTAACTGAAAATTAGTATTTACTTCATTATTTTAAAACTTTATTCTGTAAAGTGGCCAATAGGTTTTACCAGACTGCCAAAGAGGTCTACCATACAAAACAGGTTCATAACCCCTGGTTTGGTGGATGGCTGGCTGGACTTGATCAGAAAGACCTGGACTGAATGCCTCATATTACATTTGTTTATTGTGTGACCTTTTAACCTGCCTGTACCTCAGTTTCCTCATCTGTAAAATGGGAATAATTATACCTACTGTAAGATTGTTGTATGGCTCAAAGTAGACAACACGCATGCTTTACAAACGTTAAAGTTCAATACAAGTGTCAGCTATTGTTACATCATAAGTAAAATATGGATTAAAAATTCTTTTGATTCATTGAAAACATGACTCATGCCTCTACATTAATTTTACGACAGCTGAATGAATTCATATGTGTAATTCTATCCAAGAGCCATTCAGTGATCTCTTTAATCTAGAAAAGAGAATACCCTCTTCAAAAAATGGGACAATTATTGAACATGGCAATGCAAAGGATGTGGATAAACTGTTTACTGTTATATACAGGGATCTGAATTTGTTTGGCAAGACGATGCCTAAAGAAAAATAGCATAAAAAAAGAGTGTCCGGGGTGGCTAGGTGATGCAGTGAATAGAGCACTGGTCCTGGAGTCAGGAAGAACTGAGTTCAAATCCGGCCTCAGATGCTTAACACTTACTAGCCATATTACCTTGGGCAAGTCATTTAACTCCAATTGCCCTGCCCTTCCCCCTCCAAAAAAAAAAGTACAAAATTTTAAAAAAAGATACTGTGCTAGCTAGGGCCCTGAACTGAAGTGTCAGAAATAGTGCTATGGGGGATAGGAAAGAATCTAAACACAAGGACCTTGGTTTAAATCCTGGTTCTGTTAATAACGACCTGTGTGACCTTGGATAAATTCTGCTTAACCCCCCAAGTCTTGTCTTCTTTATATGTAAAATGACATGTTTGGACTAACTGACCAGTAAGTTCCCTTCCAGACCTAGGGCTTAGGAAATGTCAGTAAACTTGCGTGGTGGTAATTACAATAACACCCCTAAAGCTTCTCCAGGGAGCTTTCTTCTTTTTTCCATTACTATGTGAACGTCCTGGCCAGTACTATATGTCAAGCATGAAAAACTGACCCTTCTAATGTGCCTATCATTTTCAAACAACTCTGTTAGCTAATGAGTATTTCAACAGCTCTCGTTCTAGCTTTCCCTTTGTGCAGGCTGACCCTTACAGCATGCACAGTGCATTTCTCCTGAATGAGCTGCGAAGTTGATTTAGCACATTTCTGACAGAAAGACAGCCAAAGGAAGCGCTTTACAGACCTGCTCTAAATGACATTCCCCTTTCCTGCCTACCCAAATGAGAAAAAGGAACGTAAGAATCTACAGGGAGAAGTATATTTCCATTGCTGTTAGGCTAAGGATTCCTGTTAGATATTTCTAATCTGTAGCACCAAAATGGCCTCTACAGGAAAGTAAGGGACGTAGGCTGAGGAATAAGGCAGCAGAAGCTTTAACAGGCCTTTTTCAGTGAGTTCCAAAACACTCAGTTAATGATAATTTTAGATTGTATGTACTTATATATTAATGTATTATGTATATCTATTTGGATTGTATATATGTCTTATAGATATTGTATAGATGTGTACATAGTAAATGTATAATATAAATATAAATGTATATATAGTAAATAAACCTGATTAATAAATGCTTATTGAATGATACTTAAATTGATTTAAGAAAATCATTATGACAATAGTATCAATAGTTCACTTTTATATATTGCTTTGTTTCACAAAGTACCATGTTTATAATAATGATAATTATTAATAGAATCCATGTAATGCTTTCAACTTCACAAAGTGCTTTACATATATTACTTTCATTTGTTCCTCAAAACAGGTCTGTGAAGTAGACACCATTACTATACCTACATTACAGATGGGGAAAGTGAGGCTTGGGGAATTTAAATTACATATCCAGTCAAACAGTTAATTATATCTGAGTCAGGACTGAAATCTTCTTCTTCCCAGCTCCAAGTCCAGAGTAAGCCGGTTAATCATATCATTTTTAATAGCACTTGAAAATTGTGTTTTTTAAGTTTATTTATTTTATTTTTGTTATAAAATAAAACAAGTGTTTCCATAATATAGTATAATAATAAAGATAACTGCACATGAAACTGCAAATTATGTACCACTTGGATTCCTTTAAAATATATAATAAAGTTATCATATAAGTTTCTTTTTTTCTTCCCTTCCCCATCCTAGAAATGGCTACCATTAAATACAAACATGTACATATATATGCATATACATAATATGTGTAAAATCATTCTATATGGAATTTGGTTTAAAAATTAATAATTATAATTTATTTTATAAATTATTAAGATTAATACTTCTCCCACCCCTAAAGTTATTTGGAGTGAAAAAGTAGGTGAATTCAACCATTATTTTTCAAGTTAGTGTGTGTGTGTGTGTGTGTGTGTGTGTGTGTGTGTGTGTGTGTGAGAGAGAGAGAGAGAGGGATTGTTCATGCTTAAATCCTTATGTGGGCAAGTCACTTAACCTTCTTTGCCTCAGTATCCTCATCTATAAAATGAGCAGGAGAAGGACTTGACAACCACTCCAGTATCTTTGCCAAGAAAATCCCAAATGGAATCATGAAGAGTTGGACACAACAAAACAACAAACAACGAAGTTCTTATAGACAAGGTTTCCTTAGACAAAATAAGAAAATACACATGGTTATCTTTCATTTAAAGCTCTATAAAACCTGACATATAAGCAAGGAAAAAATACAAATCTTATAACATCATGCAAAGGAGAGCCTTTATTCTCTCCCCTGGTTACTTTGCCTTCCTCCCTGCCTCATGTCTTCCCTGATATCTGACCAAATTTCTTTTATTAGAAGGCTATCCAAGTGAAATATGGCCCCTTAGAAACTGTTATATTTTAGAAGTTACTGAGCAGTTTCTCAAGAAACACATTTTGGGACTTTACTCTCCACTATGCAACGAAGATATTGCAATTGAGGGAGCAGAAAGAATAAAAGAATGAGAAAAAGACACAAAAGCTGATGTTGCTGCTACTGCTGCTGAGAGTGAGACCAAATGACATTGGTTTGAACTTGTGTCTGATGAAGATGTCAGAGTCCTCAGAAGAGAATCATGTTTTAATAAACATACATCTGAATTGAACAAAGAACCCACAAATGACACGTAACGGAAAATTTCACATTTCTAGATCGAATTTGCTAATGGAGAGAATGTGTTATTCTCAGTTTTGGAGTCATAACTATTTTAAAATTCATTTCATACAATACAGAGGGCACTGGGCTTGGAGTCAGGGAGACCTGAGTTTAAATGACATTGGACAAGTCACTTAACCCCTGTCTGAGTTTCCTCAACCATAAAATGAGGATCATCATAGCACCTACCTCCCAGGGTTGTTGTGAGGAACAAATGAGATGACATTTGTAAACTGCTTGGCATAATGCCTAGCACATACTAGGTGCTATTATAAATTTCCCTTCTTTTCCCTTAAGGGCAATGTTATCTATTTTATTATATTTTTATTTATTTTGTTAAATATTTCTCAGTTATGTTTTAATCTGATTTGGGCCACATTTTGAAGTGTTGTGGGCCCTGTGCAGACTGGGGAATACAGTTTGACACCTCTTTTATAGATAAGGCATTCATAATTCAGCTAAGAAAACGGGCAAAAATAGGTTCTGAGGTCCTTTTAACTCAATAGGTTCTGTGTGTTTGACACCTAAAATATGCCCCCCACACAGGTGCTTCTTCTTTATATCTGTTAATTCCTACCCTGCTCAACTTGTCTTTTACCCCTCTATTAGTCTGTAAAACTATAGAGGGGAAAGGACTATGTCTAAAACTGTATTTCCCCTAGTGGCTAGCACAGTCAACATGCAGTAACTGTTCAATAAATTTTGCTGAATTAAAGAATGAATTGAATCAGACCCTGAAATGGAAATTAGAGAATCACATGGTGCAGGGAAATCCCAGCTGAAGTTAATCATTAGTAAAGTAGCTTCAGGAGAAGGCTTTCGTACTCATCAGTGGAAAGGCGAACTAGACTTGGGATCCCCAAAGACCTGGATTTGAACTCTGCTCTGACCATCTCTGCATGATCATGTTGGGTGAGCTGCTTACTTTTTCAAAACCTCAGTTTTCCCATCAGTGAAATGAGCTTAACAGTACATTTACCATGTAATTTGAAAAGTTATTGGGAAATTCAAATGGCATAGTAATGCTTTGTAAACCTTAAATTATAATGTAAACAAGAAGGATTATCACTTTTGTCCTTAATGTCCAACAAACAAAAAATCCTCCCTGGTCTGTCAGTAAAGGTAGTCTTAAGAGCCAGGAAACCCAAACTATGACTCCTAAGCGTGCTTTTTCATAAGAACTCCAGTCATGGTGCAGTGTAAAGAACACTGAATTTACTCTCATGGGAACAGATTGGAATTTCTGCCCTCCCACTTGTTACCTGTATGGTAACATACAGAAGTAGATGATAACTGGCTTCAGTTCCATTACCTGTAAGATGAGGTTTTGGACAACTTCATGGCTGAGGTCCTTCCTGTTCTGTTTTATTTAATAGCATATTCTGACTATAATCCTCTGCCTTCCTTGCTTCAGAGGAATAATTTTAGTAGGAGAGTTTTCAAGCCAAATAAGAGGAGATGGTGATAAAGTAGCCCTGTGAGAAGATAACTTGGGCCAGGGTTTGGTTTGTGGCATCCATCAGATTCTATCTTGTGATACCCATCCATTTTGCCAGATAGTACTGGTCCTTCTATTTCACATAGCCCCTAGAATGGGGGAATTATGTCATTCACAAAGCAATAGTATTAATGTGGAGTGCAAAAAGCAAATTATACCAAAGGGATGAAGTTACAGTAGGGGGTCTTCCTTTGCTCATCAACATCCCTTCTCTGTTGCCTAGTTATGGAAACAGGCCAGGCATTGGGGAAACAAAATGCTTTCTGTGGATTTAAAGAAATAGACATAATGTTGATTGTTATCAACTGCCTGCCTCAAAGAACTGGAAATCTCCCCTAGTGAGTCAGTCAACAACATTTATGGAGTGCTTACATCTACATCCTAAATTATATTCAATCATTCCTTTAATTATATCCCTTCAGGAAGTATTTCTGCTCCATGAAATGAACAGCACAGACTGTAGTAACAGCAGGCATATGGCTAAAGGAGAGGGTTCCCACTGGTCTCAACCCTCCTCCACCCCTCCCATTCCTTGGGAACCAGAGGCAGCCCCTTCTCTCTTTAACCAGCAGCCACAAAAAGATCCTTTGTAATTCACAAGCATTTTAGCCTTTATCCCTAAGTGCCTATTCACCCCCGCTTTGCTTTTTACCTCTCTGCCACACCATCCCCCACCACAACCAACCCCAAACAATGTTTAATTTTGTCTGGACTAGTGTCTTTTCCCTTCTTTCTCCATTTCCTGTCCTTTCTTTTATGCTCTAAGGATTCCCTGCATTCAACATATAAAATGAAAGAAAAATCAAGTGGGATGGCAATGTGAAGTATGGAAAAAATACTGAATGAGGAGTCAAATCACCTGTGTTCACATCCCACCTCCATCCCTTTATTTCCCTCTACTGTTTCTTTCTACCGTCTATAATTTCTCCCTTGACATCTGACCAGGACTGTTGGACTATAAAACATTGTTCTGGTGCTTCTTGGTGAAGCACCACTCTTCAGCATCTCTTCTAATTTAGAATTACTGAGAAGTCCATCAAGAAAAGTTGTTTGGGAGGTGGCTAGGTAGTGCAGTGAATAGATCACCAGCCCTGGAGTCAGGAGGACCTGAGTTCAAATCCGGCCTCAGACACTTCACACACACACACACACACACACACACACACACACACACACACACACACACACACACACCTAGCCCTGTGACCTTGGGCAAATCACTTAACTCCAATTGCTCTCCAAAAAGCAAAAAAGAAAAAGAAAAGAAAAATTGTTTGGGGGTTTTACCTTCTTCTACACAATGAAGATATCACATCTGGGAAGGAATCATAAGAGCAGGACAAGAGAAAGACACAAAAGCTACTATTACTGTTGGTGTCGATACTAAGACCAAATAAGGTTGTTTTTAATTTCCCTTCATGACCTTGGATTTAGCCTCTCTGGGCTCTAGTTTCTTTATCTGTAAAAGAAATAGGTAGCATTACATAATTACCAGTGTCCCTTTCAGCTTTGTAGCCTGTGTTTGTCAGACTTAGATCCTAGCTACCTTATCTTTTTATGTTTTATTATATTTATAGTTATTTAAATATTTCCCAATTGCACATTAAACATTTTAAGACTCTTAAAATTTTTGAATTCCAAATTCTTTCCCTCCCTTCTGCCCCTACTCCATCCCTAGAGAAAGCAAACAGGATGGTATTGATTATGTACATGAAGTTGTGCAAAAGATATTTCCATATTAGTCATGTTGCAAAAGAAACACATGTACATATACACACACATTTACAAAAAGAAAAACAAAGTTTAAAAAGTATGCTTCAATCAGCACCCAGAGTTCATCAGTTCTCTCTCTGGAGATTAATAGCATTTTTCATCATGGGTTCTTTGCAATTGTCTTGCATCCTTGTCTTGATCAGAGTAGCCAAGTCTTTCACAGTAGATAATTCTTACAATATTGCCTTTACTATATACAGTGTTCTCCTGGTTCTGTTCACTTTACTCTGCATCAATTCATCATCTTCCCATGTTTTTCTGAAACCATTCCCCTCATCATTTCTTATGACACAATTATAGACCACAACTTATTCAGCCATGCCCCAATTGGTGGGTATCCCCCCAGTTTCCAATTCTTTGATACCCTGAAAAGAGCTGCTATAAATATTTTTGTACAAATGGGTCCTTTTCCCTTTTCTTCGATCTCTTTTGGATACAGACCTAGTAGTGGTATTGGTGGGTCAAGAAGTAGCCACATTATCTTTAAAAAAAATTGGAGAATGTTTCAAGAAAAACTGAAAAAGAAAAAAAACTTTCCCTCTTATTCCAGCCTACTTCATTTGAGACCATAGTGATTAATGACAACCATATTCAACATTTCTCTTCCATCTAAGTATAAGTACTCTGAGTATGATTTTTATAACCTCACTGTGTTCCTAACCTAAGACAGAATCATTGAACCATAAAAGGCAAAGATCCTAAGAACTTAATCTGGTTGAAAGGAGTTAACAAGGGATAAAGAGAGCTTTATGAATACCTTATATGGATAAGAATGACTTACCTTAATTGTGTCTAAAGAAAAGAAAGTTTGCAAAGTGACTCCAAGAAGTCCCTATTGGTTTCAGGGTTTGCTGCCTCTCTTTCTCCCTAGTTCCTATACTATTCCTTCATACTATGTTAGGTACATTTGGAACTAGGTTAACTCCCTTAAGCAACTAGTATGCCACTTAGTAGAACCAAAATTACATCCCAAAGAGTTAATGTGCCCATGCCTATCTTACTTTCAAAGAGCAGCAAAGATGAAACAAACAGAACCCCACTGTCTTTTTAAAAGACTTCTAATGTACTCAGAGGCTGCAGTGATAAGTGATATGTAATATCAGAACATCAATTAAATGCTTCCACAAGAGCTGTGTCAGAGCTGTAATGATGAGTAGAAACCTGACATTCCTCCCATACTATTTTCAGGAAGTGACTATTTTGGAGTGACAGCAACATGATAACACCAAGTCAAATTTAATGTGGTGGGGGTGGGGATGGATGTAGAAGGCATTCTGCTCAAATCAGTAAGCCAGGAACTTTATTGTTTTCTTTTTCCTTTCTGACCTTGATATGGAAAAATGCCCTAATTTGTGGTCACACACACCTTTAGTAGAAATCATTTTCTATGTGATGAAGCCCTTTTAAAAAAATTATTGACTTATAATAAAGAGAAGAATAATAGGGAAGGCTTCAAATGACCTTTCCAGCTTTATTGTATCAGGGATCCCTGTCACTTCCTTACTACTCATGGGCACCCTCTCTGTCCTTCCTTTTAAGAATATTTTTGTGTTTTCTACTTCCATTAGAATAGAAGCTTCTTGAGGGCCTGTCTTATTTGCTTATTTGTACCATCAGCACTTAGCACAGTGCCTAGAACCCAATAGAAGCTTAATAATTGTTCCATCTATCTATTTTTCTATCAATAATCTATTCAGCCCCCTTTATGCTTTCTATGATCCTGCCAAACAGGACTTTTTGCTATTCTTAGAATACAACATTCCCTCTCCTGTGTCCATATCTTTGCACAAGTTGTCCCCTGTGATTAGAATGCACTCCCTCCTCACATCCACCTCTCATAATCCCTAGGCTTTAACAGAAATTAGGGGCCCTTCCTACATGAGCCTTTCCCTGATTCCTGCCCCATGCCCTTTACATCAAAATATTTTTTTCATTTATTATGAATATGTACAGACACATTTATGTATGTGATGCCTCCCTCTCAAACCCCAATCAATGTAAGCTCCCTGAGGGCAGGAGCTGTTTCTTTTTTTGCTTTTCCATCCAGAACCTAGGACAGTACCCAACAGTAGCTGATACATAGAAGAATAAATTCTAGGCCTGTGCTTCCATTTGTATAAAGATGAGGACACTCCCTCTACCAATGGAGGTCAATACCCTTTCTGCAACTTATAGTAGTAGAGATTTTCCTGGGACCCTGAGACATCCCGTGACTTGCCCAGTCACACTGTATCTCAGAGGCAAAATTTGAATCTAGATATTCCTAGCTCCAAAATATTGAGTCTTCTTGAGTGTTATTTTTTCTGCCAATAACCCCCACAAGGCACTTACATAATTCCAAAAAAATAGGAAAGGACATTAAGGAATTTAATTCTAATACAGTCCTCTCTACCACCACATTTATTATAACACTTAACCCACGTTAGAAAGGGGGAATTCTAGGGTATTTCTAAGAGCTTCACTACCAGAATTTTGTTATAACATGTCTTCATAGCATATTGGATCCCAGAAGCATGACTCACAGGCTTGTCATGGACCTTTTACCATACAGAACCCATGTCAAACTACACTATGTTTTTGTTGTTGTTGTTGTTAAGTCATTTTTCAGTCATGTCCAACTCTTCCAAGAGAAATTGGAGTGGTTTGTCATTTCTTTCTCAAGCTTATTTACAGATGAGGAAAATGAAACCAACGGGGTAAATGATTTACCCAGGATCACATAGCTAGTAAGTGTCTGAGGCCAGATTTGAACTCAGAAGATGAGTCTTCCTGACTCCAGGCCCAGCACTTTATTCTACTGCACACATAGCTGCCCTACATATGCCACTGTTTTAAGACACAGCTACAATGTTGTCCTTAAACTTAAGCCTGTGAGCCTTGGGCCTTAGACAAGTCACAGAACCACCCTGATTTCAATTCCCTTATGTATAAAATGAGGGGTTTGGTTTAAGAAGCCTCTGAAGTCTCTTACAGTTTTAGATTGGTGGTCCTATGTTACTGTATGTCATTGAGAATATTATGTCATCTCAAATGTTGAAAGAATCTATCATTCCATCATTGTAGGGAGCTCCTCTCTACTAATGGAGATGGATCCTATTTATGACTTAATAAATAGAGCTAGTAAATTACCTGAGACACACAAGAGTCAAACAACTTCTACAGGGTCTCACTATCAGCTTCCATGAACTTATATCTTCCAGCTCCCAAGCCCAGCACTATCTCCACCATGCCATGCTACTATACTATAACATTATTAAAGAATATTTTGGTTGAGTGATCAGTTGAGAGATAACATGCAGAAATTTCTCTTCCTTACAAGTTTATTCTTTTGATCAACATTTCTTCAGGACAGAGAATATTATTACTACATGGTATAAAAGAGGGGGCATCAGGTCATATGTCAATAAGTAGAGTCTCCCCAGTAGCACCAGATCTGCAACTAACTTCCTTTGGAACCTTGGGAAAGTAAATTCATTTCATTGGGCCTCATTTTCTCTTTTAGTGAAATGGAGGAGTTGGATTAGATAACCTGTAAAGTCCATTCTAACTTTAATGTTTTATGAGTCCATATTTTTGAAATAGGTGGTAGGCAGATGGCTCAGTGGATAGATCACTGTTCCTAGAGTCAGGAAGACATGAGTGCAAATTCAGCCACAGAAACTTACTAGCTACGTGACCTTGATCAAGTCACTTACCCTCTGTTTGCCTTAATCCACTGGAGAAGAAAATGGCAAACCATTCCAGTATCTTTGACAGGAAAACCTCATGGACAGTATGGTCCATATGGTCACAAACAACCAGACATGACAAAACGACAACAGAATTTTTGAAGTAATCTAGGATTATCTATATGTAAGCCCAAGGCTCTATTCAATCATGAATCATTTAAACTCCCTGGACCTTAGTTTACTTATCTGTAAAATGAGACGCTCGGACTAGGTGACTTCTAAGATACCTTCCTGTTCAGCATCTGTGATCCTCTGACCTCTTACTTATATTGATTGTTAGTCCTGGGGATTTTGCAAAAACTTACCTTAATCATAAAATTAGTGAAATTATGTTTGACCTCTCCATCACTAATTAGAGCAACTGCATAAGCTCAGATGCTTGGAAATACTGAGGAAAAATACTTAATTTCTTCTCTGATTCAATGAATTGTAAAAGATTATATTTTAATATATCTGTGATCGCATCAATGCAGATTCTGTGCCGTAGTGAATCACTTGTAAACATACATAGTTCCTTATGCAGCCTGATAAATGAAGAATTCTCTTTCTTAGAGCCTAGATTTTTCATAACTCAGCTCAATGATCTAATTAGTATTTTCTCTTTTTCAAAGTTGTTTATCTTTTTCCCCCAATCGTATTTTAGACATATTACTTAGTCCTAAGCTTTTCCTCCACATTTTCAAAGACACAGACACAGACACACACACACACACACACACACACACACACACACACACACACACACACACACACACACCCCTCCAGTGATAGGTTATATTTTTATATACAAATGATCCAGTAATGCCTCACCATGTTTGGGGGAGCATCTTTTCTTCAAGTAACATCTCAAGCATACAAGAATTTCTCTATGTCTATGGTTTAAATTATGAAATAAATTGCTTCATTACAAAGAAAGCTTTAGGAAGGAACAGAAGCTTTTTAACACTTTTTATGCCACTAAGGACACTTAAAACAACTTCATGAAAAATAACAAGACCTAACTATGGTACACAGAAGAAATAACACAGATAGCACCAAAATGGAAATGAGAAAGGCAGCATATGTGTTAGTAGTTAGGGATATCTTTTGAATCACTGTTTGGAGGGAAAGGTTAGATAATAATGCCATTTTCCACCTAAATATCAACTCCTCTTTAGCTTTCAGTGAAGATTTCTTCTGTATATACATGGTTAGGTCTTGCCATTCTTTTTTTTTTCTTTTTGGAGGGAAATTGGGGTTAAGTAACTTGCCCAAGGTCACACGGCTAGGTTTTTGTTTGTGTGTGTTGAGTGTCTGAGGCCAGATTCGAAATCAGGTCCTTCCGACTCCAGGGCTAGCACTCTACTCACTGTGTTACCTAGCCACCCCAGGTCTTGCCATTCTTTATTTCTTCTTTTTTTTGGTCTTTTTGGAGGGGGAAAGACAGGGAAATTGGGGTTAACGACTTGCCCAAGGTAACATAGCTAGTAAGTGTTAAGTGTTTGAGGCCATATTTGGACTCAGGTCCTCCTGACTCCAGGGCTGGTGCTCAATTCACTGTGCCACCTAGCTGTCCCTGGTCTTGCCATTCTTCATGAATTAATCTTAAGCCCCCTAAGTGGTATTAACAGTTTTAAAGCCTTCTGTTCCTTCTCAAGGATTTTTTCATGATGAAACATGCTTGAGAACTCACTTGCAGAAAAGATTCCCCTAAAACTTTTCTCTTTCCTTTCCCCCCCCCCAACTGTTCCCGTAGTAAGTAATATATTTATATATGAATAAGTTGATAGCAAGTTGTGAAGGACTTTGAAAGCCAGATAGAAAAGTTTCTATTTTATGTTAGAGGCGATATGGAGCCAATGGGCTTTATTCAATATAGGAGTGATATATAATGATACAAAACCAGGCCATTGCTACTAAAAATTATGGAGTTTATCATTAAGGAACCTAAAGTTATTAATTCATAGTATGCCAAAAATGGTAAAATTGTGCAGTACATCACTGGAAGTTGCTAATATTTAGAACCTCCAAATATCCAGAAAGTTACAACACAGTGGTCAAAATTATATGTCTTAAGACATAGAAAGTCAATTCTGTACCATAAGTATAGACCTCAAAAGACCCTTGAGTATTCAGCAACTATGCTATTTTAGAACACATTAGAACACATCTCAAGACAAAAATGCTATTCATAATATCCCATATTTGCTGATCCATAAAAACCTAAGAGTGATATTATATTCATTGTTCATGAAATTGTGAACTAGTCCAACCATTCTGGAGGACAGTTTGGAACTATGCCCAAAGGGCTACAAAACTATGAATACCCTTTGACCCAATAATAACACTACTAGGTCTATACCCAAAAGAGATAAAAGAAAAAGTAAAAGGACTTATATGTACAAAAATATTTACAGCAACTCTTTTTGTATTAAAGAATTGGAAATTGAGGAGATATCCATCAGTTGGGGGATGGCTGACCAAGTTGTGGTATACAATTGTGCTACAAGAAATGATGAGGCAGATGGTTTCAGAAATACATGGGAAGACCTATATGAACTGTTACAAAATAGAGTGAACAGAACAGATCATTATGCACAGCAACAGCAATATTGTGTGATGATCAACTGTGAAAGACTAATCTACTTTACCTGATCAATACAAATGATCCAAGTCAATTTCAAAGGACCTGTGATGAAAAATGCTATCCACCTTCAAAGGGAGAACTGATTAACACTGGGTGCGAATTGAAGTATAGTTTTTTTACTTTATTTTTCTTGCTTTTTTCAATATGGCTAATTTGAAAATTGATTCACATGATTTCACAGATATAACTGATATTTTACTAACCTTCTTGGTGGGTGGAAGAAGGTATAGAGTGAGGGATAAAATTTGGAAGTCAAAATTTCAAAGAAAAAGAATGTTAAAAATACATACATAATAAATATTAATTTTATTAAAATATGCTAAAATATTTGTTTTCTCCATGCCACACATATGCAGAATTTCCTAGCTACACAGAATAGAAGAGTTTCAAAATATAGAAAATTAAAAGAAAGAATAAAAATCACGGAGTAACAGGAAGGAAATATTTGTCTGCTAAAAAATTGTCCTGAGGGGCAGCTAGGTGGCACAGTGAATAGAGCACTGACCCTGGGGTCAGGAGTACCTGAGTTCAAATCTGACCTCAGACACTTGACACACTTACTAGCCACGCGACTTTGGGCAAGTCACTTAACCCCAATTGACCTCCAAAAGGGAAAAAAAAGTTGTCCTGAGGTACTTTTAGTGATCCTATAGAAGATAATCCTAAATTGTCAAACTTCAATTTAATTGCAAAAATCAATTATTTTATCTACCTGAATACGTCAACCAAACATTAACTGTAAACAAATAACATCTCTAGTAGATAGATGTTCTGTGGAATATTCATGGCAGGAGATGAACAAGAATATTTTACAGTGAAAAAGCATGAGTACACCATTAAAAATTACCCATATCAGTGATATAATGAAAACATCAAAGTAGGCACATAGCGTTTATGGTAAAGTTTATTAATAAATTCTGATGTTGTAATGAGACACTTTTACAATTACATTCAATAGTGAAAAAAAAATTTCCTGAAAACCATTACCACTAAGTTTATGTTATCCATAGGACTTTAATACTTTCCATGAGAATGGTATAACATAAAAGAATGATTGATTTTCGGATTTCTCAGAATCCCAAGAGTTGGTATACAAGTAATAAACGTATAATTATCTTATTCTGGACTATGATTAATCCATCAGCAGGTATGAGTCACATAGCAAACCTCTTTTAAACCTAAGTATGTGGGATTTCATGTGCTACACACATTGAAGAGAAAACAAAAGAAACAAGTTTAAGATTGTTATACTTTTTAATCAACATGGGCAATGGATTTAGGTGGTGCAGTGGATTTAGAACTGGGCCTGGAATCAGGAAGACTCATCTTCCTGTGTTCAAATGAGACCTCAAACACTTCCTAGTTATGTGACCCTGGACTAGTCACTTAACTCTGCTTGCCTCAGTTTCCTAATCTGTAAAAGGAACTGGAGAAGGAAATGGCAAAGCCCTCTGGTGTCTTTGCCAAGAAAACCCCAAATGGGGTCACAAAGGGTTACTAAAACACATTTGGAACACAGCACTAAATATCAACATCATATTGGCATAACCACCTGAGAATTTATTTTTGGCCTAGACATCCTAGTTGGCTAGAGTTGTGTTCTTTGCTTGTTTGAGGACAAATTCTTTATAGCAAAAGAAATTTTGTCAATTTTTAGTATCAAAGCACATGCAATATTGGTTCATCTTTCTCCAGATCACTACCAAACCACATTGAAAGAGAAAATGTTTCATGAGAATAAGTTGCAGGATGCAAACCTAACAGAGGTCTCATGGAATCCTATATCCCCAAAAAAGAAAATTTTGAAGATCAGGCCAGGGACTTCATAGGGAGAGTACTTATAGCCAGATAGGATTTAGAAGACTGCTGTTCCGCTGTCTGATTTGGGTGACCATGTACCCCGACAGTCCCGTGGTGTCCCGCAGTAATAAAATCCACTTTTTAAATAAAAAAAAAAAGACTGCTGTTCCCTACACTTCAAGAAATAAAATTTTTCAGTTTCTTTTTAAAGTTTTGTACTTCCACTGTGTGTATGTATGTATATGAATGTGTGTATGAGAATTTTTTAGTACTGAGCTCTTGTTAAAGGCAATCTATAAGGACATAACTGACTGATGAGATTACTCAGCCTCAAAGAAACATGCTCTTCAGTCTTGGGCAGGCCAACTAGGAGACCTAACTTCTGTTTAGGATATAAACAGTATCCAGTCAGGGTGAGTCCTACCTTGGGGAAAGGAGCCCCTGTCCTTTTACCCCTGCATTAGAGTTTAAGGTGACCCATCTAATGAAAGAGAAAGACATCTAGAGTGGTTTGAGTGTACAGATTGTTGTAGGAGGCTGAATCTCATGATCAAGCCATGTTCACAGCAGGAGAAGCTGAAGACTTTTAGCCCATCTCCTCATTAAATGTCCACCAATCAGGGCTGATTTTCACTTGCCAAGGCAATTCCCTTTCAAAAGGGTTATTTAAGGCTTTCATGGTCTCCACTGGGTGTTTGGTTACCCAGAGAAACCACTGACCATCAGTTTATTGTTAGGCAGATTAATAAATTGGTTACTAATTGCGCAGAAGCTCTGTCTCTCAGGGTTTTTCATTCATCATGTCTCAGTTTTTTCACCTGTAAAATGGGGATAACTGTACTTGCAATAGCTAGCTCATCTGGTTGGTTTAAGGAAATCATTTTGCTAACCTTAAAGTACTATATATAAAATTGAGCTATTATTAATGAAGCACACATAATGAGTTTGATGCCTTTGGGGACCGTTAGCATTAGGCTTCTGTTTCTTTTTTGATAAAGTAGAAAAAAAGAAGCCTTACCTTGATCACAGAGGCCACTGAATGAAAGTGTGGATTAATTAGCATAAATTTGATAATACTTTAAGAAGTGTGTGGTGTTAGTGGAGAGAGAGCCAACTCTGAAGCCAGGAAGATATGGTTTCAAGTGCTACCTTTGACCCACACTGGCTCTGTCACAACTTCTCAATGCTTTAGGCAGCTTTTTAAAACTCTTAAATTACAAAGGAGATGACAAGCCTGTATTGGCAAAAGGAGTTTCATCACCAAGAGTTCCTGCCTCAATGAAATTACCAGTCCTGTCCTCTATCCCTTATCACCAACACTAGTTAGACAATGAAAAATAATGGCATTATAATAGCTAATAACATTGTAAAGTTTGTAAAGCACATTATATACAGGGTCTCATTTAATCCTTCTAACTTTCCTTTGAAATAAATTCTACTGTTTTTATTTTCATTTTAAAGAAACTGAAATTGGGGCGGCTAGGTGGTGCATTGAGTAAGAGCGCTGGCCTCGGAGTTGGGATGACCCGAGATCAGATCCGGCCTCAGAAAATGAGCACCCACACATAATAATGACTGGCCATGTAACCTTGAGCAAGTTACTTAACCACAATTGCTTAAAAAAAGAAAGAAAGAAATTGAGATTGAGAGAAGTTATTTATATGTCTTGCCTAAGATCACTCAAATAGTAAGTATCTAAAGTTTTGAACAGGGGCGGCTAGGTAGCACAGTCGATGAAATATCAGGTCTAGACTCAGGACAACTCATCTTCCTGAGTTCAAATCTGACCTCAGACACTTCCTAGCTGTGTGACCCTGGGAAAGTCACTTAACCCTGTTTGCCTCAATCTGTAAAATGAGCTGGATAAGGAAATGGCAAACCACCTCAATACTTTTGCTAACAAAATCACAACCGGAAGAGTCAGATGACTGAAGAATTATCAAAGATTTTGAACCCAAGTCCTCTCAACTCCTTTCTCTCTCTCTCTCTGTCTCTCTCTTTTTCTCTCTCTGTCTCTCTATCTGTCTCTGTCTGTCTCTCTGTCTCTCTGTTTCCCTCTCTCTCTCTCAATCTCTCTCTACCTCTCCCTCTCTCCATCTCTCTGTCTTTCTTTGTCTCTCTGTCTCTGTCTCAGTCTCTCTCTATTTCTGTGTGTGTGTGTCTGTCTGTCTGTCTGTCTCTGTCTCTCTCTCTCTGTCTCTCTCTTTGTCTCTCTGTCTCTATTTGTCTCTGTCTGTCTCTCTGTTTCCCTCTATCTCTCCCTCTCTCCATCTCTCTGTCTTTCTTTGTCTCTCGGTCTCTGTCTGTCTCAGTCTCTCTCTATTTCTGTGTGTGTGTCTGTCTGTCTGTCTGTCTGTCTGTCTCTGTCTCTATCTGTCTCTGTATGTCTCTCTGTTTCCCTCTCTCTCTCAATCTCTCTCTATCTCTCCCTCTCTCCATCTCTCTGTCTCTCTTTGTCTCTCTGTCTCTGTCTCTGTCTGTCTCTCTCTCTCTCCTCTCTCCTTTATGGACAGTAAAGTTACTGCTCTTGTAAATGACACATGATACAATATTCTGTGGGTTTGATTAATATAGATAAAATGATAGAGCAACTCGCACATTTGCAGTGTACTACCTCATTATAGTGTGAGGGAGAACCAAAATTAAAAATAACCCGAGGCATGGAGACTGCAGCATGTTGTCAGCAGTGACTTGCACTTAAGAGAATGCAGTTGGGAAGAGGGATGGGAACCTGTATTTACATTCAGTTCAAGTAATTTTTTTTAATTGTGCTTGATGCTTGCTCTGTGTGAGGTGCTATGCTAGACTCTGAAAATAAAAAAGATTAAGGTCAGGGTTAGTGAATAAGTTAGAATGACAAAAATGGAACCATAACATTTCATCACTTTAATACCAGAATTCTCCTGCATGAGTGTGAATCATGGAAGGCTCTCATGCTGGGAGAATCAAAATTATAAGACACACAAAGAGCTATAACTAGATGATGCATGTGAGAGAAATATCTTCAAGATATCACTGAAGCTATGTGTGACCTGGAAAAATGTCGGACAGGTGAGGTTGAGAATAAGAAAAGACAAATGGACAGTCTACATAGCACACTGGTAGCCCTGAGACATATTAAAAGAACCAGGAATACCTAGAGCACATTGAGTAGTGAATCCCCTTTGAAGGGTTATTGTGGGAAATGAATGAATGAATGAATGAGAATTACACAGAATGAGAAACCATACAAACTGCAACCTGCCCAGATGCAAGGAATACTCCCATGGATATAATGAAGTCACAGATCCATCAAGCTATTAAGTGATTAGTGTCTCATAAATTTGTAAAATGTTAGAGGTAGATAGAATCTTAGAAATCAACTAGCCCAACTACCCACAGATGAGAAAACTGAGGCCAACAGATGTTGCACCCAAGTGCAATGAATTCAGCTAATTTAGTCTATGTTTTCATGAAGAGTTTTTTACAGAATCATTCTATCACTGAATTATACAGAACATTTCCTTTTTTTCCTTATGTGATAGATAACTGATTCGATTGATATTTTTAGCATCATATAGACCAGCTCCCCCATTAATATGTGCCAGTTATTCATATTCTTCTGTCAGAACCCAACATTTCATTCTCATGTTCTTGTCTACTACTATCACTGCAAGGCAATATTAAAAATCAAATGAAATAATTTCTTTGATTTCTTTTGTTGGAATTAAAAGCTCCTTCAAACATTCATTCAAATGCAGCCCTAGACAAAAGGCCAATGATCTGGGAGATTTTACATGAACTGTAGTTGAGTCTATAAAGGATGCATTTATGTCTGCCCTCAAAACCATTGTGCTAGATTTAACTTGTAACTTTGTAAAGTTCTTTGAGATGCCCTAACTAGAAAAGGTGCTTCATTAAATCAGCTTCTATTTCATCCTCCCTTCCAAGGGGAATACAAAAGAGTCCTTCTTTAAATAAGAAGCACACAAGCTCTAAAATAAAGTCATCTAGAGCCACAGGGGCACCTTTGTTAAACATCTTTTCAGAAAGGGCCCATTGTAACTGTTTCCAGAAAATAAATCAATTCAGTTACTTTGCTACTGTAAGATTTTTTTTAGTCTATTAAAAAAAAAGTCTGGTGGGTCAACACATGAATAAAACCACCAGATGGTCTAGTGAGCTTTCCACGTTTCAACCAAACTGCTTAGGCATTGTGTAGACAGGAGTCGTAGTGGTTGATTTTGTCTTCCATAACTTAATGCAACAGAAACTTCATTTATATTTGAACTAACTGTAGTCAAGAGTTTTATAGGCTTTCTGTGCCCTCTGTGTCTGTACTCCACTGCCCTCTGCAGGAAGATATGCAATATAGCACCCAGAAAGACAAGTTGGGGAAAATTGTATTATTAGGGTGTTTTAAACAGTTTAAATTCAATTCATCTAGCATAAATTATGTACCTACTCTGTGCAAGGCACTGTGGCATGCTCTAAGGATTCAATTAAGGGAAAGAGAGAAAGATAATTTTGTATATGTGTCTTATAAGTAGAACTGGAAAATTTCTAAATATTTTTCTAAGATTTTTCTAAGATATTTTCTAAGAGAAGTTCTAAGAGATTAACATGGGTGTGAATATCTTAGATACAAATTATTTGGCATTATGCTTCATTCAATTCAAGTGTTTTAATTGCCATCTCCCTGATAAAATGATCAATACTAGATATAATCTTTATCTACTTCACCATTAAATAGTGGCCAATAAACAATATGGCAAATGACTAAAATCATTACCAGAATTACCTTGACAATACTGCAGAACTTATTAGGTTCCCTTTTTAGAATAGGACTTCAAATGCATTAGATATCCAGTATCACCTAATAGAACTAATTCAGAATCTGAACCTTAGCAGATTTGTCCTTCTTAGGCTCAGTTTGTCTCATCATGTGTTAAGTGATTTCTTGTAAAAATAACAGGAAGACCTTCTCATTCATTTACCTTCCAGACATCTTCAGGGTATGCCTCTTTGACACATATAATTTCACTAAAGATTGGTTGGTTGCAATATAAGAAGTAAACTTTAAAAACTTTTTTCAGCAAAATGAACCCAATGAATTCTTAGATATATTGTTATTAAGAAAACTCTCACATTACCTCCTGTATCTTGGTATCTTTCTTACAACCATTTTGTTTAAGCTTAAAAAAAAGATGTAAAGTTTTCTTGCACTTTTAAAGCCTTTTAGTTTTAATAATGGATATAACTGGGAGTATACCAGGAGATCTTGAGCAATTGGCCCTCTGAGGTGGGGAAACATGTACACACAACACACTTTTAAGTTCAATCTGCATTATTAATCACTTTCTTAAGTCTCAGCAACCAATAAACAAATCAAGCCCTAACTTCTAGTGTTTGCCAGTTGCCTTGGTATAAATGCTCATATTGAAACCTTAACAATCAACTTAAGCTGGTTTGAGCTGACTCCAGCATATGCCTGACTGTAACAGATAATGGTATAAAAAGCATGGAATAAGAAGCCTAACTCTAAGATGCGAGAATGGCCACTGTAGCAGTAAATACTACCTTGCCTCTAGATCTCCTTTTCACCCCAGTTTAGATACAATTTCACAAACCAACTTGTTTTGTTTTCCTTTTTGTAGTGCTCTCCAAGGTCACATCTGCTGAGAAGGACTGTTTGACCACAGTACAGGTAAACCAGACATGGGAGGGAGACAAACAAGAGAAGGAAAATCCCTCTGACTCCTCTTCTTCTGTGGTTGATTAGCTTTTTAATCCTACCCAATGCTGCCTCGGTGGGAATTTTGCCTCTTCAATTTTTTATTGAAACCAAGGTGAAGGTACAGTCCCCACTATCAGTTCAAGTCTGGGGAGACAGTAGTGTTGGAAACCACAACTAATAGCTTATCTTATACAAAGCTGAATGAGAGAAAGATACAAGAAATGTGTCCTCTGGATTTGGGACTGGCCAAGCAACAGATCTATAGTTCTATCCTGATCAGGTCAATACCAGAGTAGTAACATCTCAGGAAACAAAGCTAAAGGGAACAAGAGCATATATATAGTCCCTATTTGACTACTACATTTCCTATTTCCTTAGGCATATGAAGGTCTGCCATCTTAAGTGACCCTTTCAAAATGTAAAAGATTTCCCCCCTCCCTTATATTTGTGCGCATACTGTATTCCAAATTCTCTAAAGTATGGGAACATAAGCAAGAAGCATTTCTTCTTTGTTTCCAAGTTGGGACTCACAGGGTACTAGAATTCTTCTTACCCCTTCTGCTTCCCTCTGTTCCATTGAGACTTTGGGACAGTGAATAGTGTCTACCAGAGAGCATAGCTCCTGAACTGAGGAGTTACTGATGAGTACAGGCTTAAAAGAAAGATAAAAAGGCCAGTAAGAGAGAAATGGCACAGACATGGGAAAGGTTTTGTCTTTTTATTACTTGAGGGAGATGGCTCCAGAAGATGGATAACCCTATAAGGACATCTTCATGGGGATAGACAGTGTGTTACAGAGTTGGGGGGAGTTATGAGTAGCCAAAGGAAGCCAAAGAAAGAGAAAGGATATCTTTGCTCTCCTTCCCTTGCCCCCCTTCAACCAGCAAAGAACAGCAGGCAGCAAAAAAACAGGATTTATGGGAGAGCCCCCAGGAAGAGAGCTCTCATCTTTGGCTCAGGAACTCTGAAAATGAGTAGATCTTTGGAATTATTCCAATGATTATTCCAAAGGTCTCTTTTTTTTTATCTACCTTTTAGAGTAAAATTTTCTTCTATGCTGTTAATGCTTACAAGTGGAAAATCAAGTTCAATATGACTGGAAGTACATATTTCACCACGTAATCATCACAGATTTATGCCATTTTCTTTTCTTTGCAAAAGAGAAGGGTGCGACCATTATGTGAAGCACTTAAAAATTTTGTGCTAATATTACTTAAAAATCATGTATTACTAAATGGTGTCACTAGCATATGAACTGGATAATTTAGCTAATGCAAGAAGATGTAGGTCTTACCATATCACATGACTTACTCTGGGCAACTTTGCCTGCCTGCCCACTCCCCTTGTACCTATGACTTTCCAATGGGTTGAGTGACTGTTAGCACTGCAGGGCTCTAAACAAACCACACAAGTCAGCTTTTGGAAATATACTATCAATACTGACACTGCACCTGTGCTGAGGATTCTAGTCTCATAGCTCACAGTTCACTAGAGATAAATGCATCTCCATATGCCACTGGTGAATACATTACTGCTCTGTTTACCTTTTAAGCAGCATGACAAACAGAATTATACCGTATGACAATTATGCGATGAATGGTTATAAACGAATTTTTGGACTGAAAAAATAGGGTATGATTATTATGTGATGGCAACAATTATGAGATGAAATAGGGGTTTTTTTTTGGGGGGGGGGGGTTGGAGGGCAATTGGGTTAAGTAACTTGCCCAAGGTCACACAGCTAGGTTTTTGTTTGTGTGTGTTAAGTGTCTGAGGCCAGATCTGAACTCAGGTCCTTCTGACTCCAGGGCTGGCGCTCTACTCACTGTGACACCTCACCGCCCCTGAAATACGGTATTGTTTCTTAGATAATAATAAATGAGAAAAACAAGCCACAACTTTTGGATATACTATTAGTCCCAAAGAGTGCATACAAATTCCCAGAGACATGTACACTCTCAAATATTAGGGTTTCTTTCCTCTGGCAGAAGTACCCAGTAAATCTTGTCTTTATAAGCTGTACTCTGCTAGTCAAAGAAAGGGACATAAGATTGGTCCCACTATCATTCATGGCTCTTTCTAATTCTGCAACATATAGGAATATGAGTCAAGAGAGGCAGGGGAAAAATGTGACCATTGTGTCAGAGTCTCATGACCCAAAAAACTCTCAAAGGAAGAAGATTCCCGTACCCAGTGACTAATATAATTGTCACAAGACCCAGCCTTTAAAGGGAACAGTGAAACTTTGGAGAGGACATTCTCTTTCCTCATATGGGAAGAATTTGTTAATTTATTGATATCCTACCTTGGAAGATAGTTATCAGAACCAGAGAATATTCTTTAATGAGATAAAAGACCAGTAATGAACCAACCTTGCTACCTACCATCTGATAGAGAAGTAATGTTTTGTTTTGATTTGGTTTGGTTTTTGCTTAACTATCCATATTTGTTACAAGGCTTTTGTTTTTCCTTTTTTTTTTTTCAATGTGGAGGGAAGGAGGTAGAGAGAGAATGAATACTTATTGACCAGGAAAAATGTAAAATAAACTAAAATTACATTAAAAAAAGAAAGGGGGGGGCTAGGTGGTGCAGTGAGTAGAGCGCCAGCCCTGGAGTCAGAAGGACCTGAGTTCGGATCCGGCCTCAGACACTTAACCCACACAACCAAAAACCTAGCCGTGTGACCTTGGGCAAGTTACTTAACCCCAATTGCCCTAAAAGGGGCGGCTAGGTGGCGCAGTGAGTAAGAGCGCCAGCCTCGGAGTTGGGATGACCCGAGATCAAATCCGGCCTCAGAAAATGAGCACCCACACATAAATAATGACTAGCCGTATAACCTTGAGCAAGTTACTTAACCCCAATTGCTTAAAAAAAATAAAAAGGAACACACTTTCGATTCCTCTTTAAAGTACTGCTCTATGGGAGTAGGAATTGAGAGAAAACATGAAATAGGTAAAAATGAAAAAGAAAAGAGGAAAAGCTAATTTTGACACTGCTCCTAAGACAATTTTCCCCCACATACCTAGCAGAGTATTAAAAACACATACTAATTTAAGAACTAATGGCTTAGATAATCACAGACACTAATAGCATTTTGAGGTTAAAAGAATATTTGTCATTTTTCAAACTCTTATTAAATGACTTGGCTTTGTCAAGGTGGTACATGTAAAAATAAGAACAGTTGCTAAGCCCAAATGATAGTCCTTTGTCACCTCTACCTACCCCTTGGTTATCCACACAGGCTTTTAGCTCAATCTGTTCCTCAGTTGAAAAATAAGACCTTGAGTAATTAATGAATAGCAAATCTAAATAAAGGAGAGTCATTTATGCCATTTGCAAGAATTCACTACATATTAGCTTTTTTTTTTCCTTTGAGCATATTCTGCCATCATAAAAGTTTTATTGATATAGCAAAGCCTTAGAGTATGTTTTCATATTTTCCCTTTTGTTTACAAGCCCTTTTGTAATAAAAGAACACATTGCCCACCAGATTTGATTTCAATTCATTTCATTATCTCAGCCAGCCCCCTGAGTCATTGCCTCATTGTATTACATTCCCTTTCTAGTGTATTTTAACTTTCTTATAATACTAAAGCTGACTCCCGGCCCATTACAACCAGTCACAATTTAGCTTCTATTCCACCCTGACTGTTGAAGTGTATTTTAATAAGTTCATGCCAATAATTTTATAACCTAATATTCATGCACTTTATCTTTTAATTACCATATCCCAAATTAATCTAGATATATTTCTGATTTATTTCAAGCTGCTTCATGATCCCAGGGTAGTTATAGCCTGTTTCCTCATGTGCATATTATAACTTTTCACTTTTCTTGGCATTTTTGGATAAGATTTTATCCTGTAGTGCCTATTTTTTAAAATTACAAAAACAAAAAATTTTGGAGGGGGGAAGGCAGGGCAATTGGGGTTAAGTGACTTGCCCAAGGTCACATGGCTAGTAAGTGTTGTGTCTGAGGCCGGATTTGAACTCAGCTCCTCCTGATTCCTGTGCCACCTACCTGCCCCAAAAATAAATTTTTAAAAGAAAACTTTTGGGGGCACTCAACCAAAGCTCATTCATGTGTCTGATGGGAAAATAAACTCAAAATATCAATATCTAATTTCTTTTTTCCCCCTTCACTTCAATAGAAGTCTTCTTCTTCTTCTTCTCCTCTCTCTCTCTCTCTCTCTCTCTCTCTCTCTCTCTCTCTCTCTCTCTCTTTCAGCATTTCTTTCTTGGCCACCAGTTCAAATTATCATCAGTTTAAATCAACAACATATATTAAGTACCTACTATGTGCTGAGCAATGTGCTAGGAATACAAAGAGAAAATAAACATAGTCCCTGTCTTCAAGGAGCTTACCTTTTATTATAGGGGAGTTGGACGGGTATATGGGCAACAAGTTGGCACAGTGGATAAAGTGCCTAGACTAAATTCAGAAAGACTTAACTTCCTGAGTTCAAATCTGACCTCAAATGCATACCAGCTGAGTGACCCTGATCAAGTCAGTTAACCATTTTCCTCAGTTTTCTCATCTGTTAAATGAGCTAGAAAAGGAAACCACTCTAGTGTCTTTGCCACAAAAACACTCTCTGGAAGAGTCAACAAAACTGAACAAAAAGTGCCAATAGTCATTATCACCCAACTGCCTCAAAAGTGGCTTCATGGGGGTGGCTAGGTGGCACAGTAAGAGTGCCAGCCCCAGAGTTGGGATGACCCAGGATCGGTCCTGGCCTCAGAAAATGAGCACCCACACATAAATAATGACTGGCCATGTAAACTTGAGCAAGTTACTTAACCCCAATTGCTTAAAAAAAAGTGCCTTCATGAAAGAAAATCCCTCCCAGTTTTAAGGGAGAGTTACATTTGCTTAGTTGCTTTGGTTGTAAATGGCTTTGAGAGAAAAGACTGACACTAAAACTATAGTCCTGGGTGCTGTAATTGCATATGTGCCAGCCATTTAAGGGTGGCTTGAGGGGCCCTAAAAGTGAGTCTACAAACCAAGGCAGATCCTTGTAATTTTAGGATCATCTAATAGTTGTGCAGAAGAAACCAACTTTTGTTGGTTTGCTTATTTGCTAACTGGAATTTTAGAGAACAATAGGAATTCTGACTCATGGGTTTTGTTGTGATTCTTTGGTTCAAACCTTTGTGGAAGGCACTTAAAAGGACAATGTTAAATTCTCACCAGGAGCCCAAAAATATTTATGGAATTGAGGATATGAGCAAATGTGCCAAGTATACCCCATTTTTTTTTTTTTGCTTTTTGGAGAGCAATTGAGATTAAGTGACTTGCCCAAGGTCACAGGGCTAGTAAGTGTTAAGTGTCTAAGGCCAAATTTGAACTCAGGTCCTCCTGTTTTCAGGGCTGGTGCTCTATCCACTGTACCACCTATCCACCCCCAAAGTGTACCCCATTTAATTAACTGAAGACAAGCAGGGGTTCTGCATCAGTTTAAAAAGCTTCCACTCATCCCCAAAGTAGCAGTTATAAATTACTTTCTCTGCATCTCACAGTGAGGAGTCCCTGAAGAACACAGAACTCAAGCTCCTTGGTCATTTCCCCAATCTCGGAACTGACTAATGCTTGAGTGTCAGAAAGAGAACACACAAGTATCAGCCCAGAGGAGTCTCAGACCTTGTTGCTTTGTTTCTTTCCCCCTTAGTGGAAAGGAGTCAAGCTCAGCAGAGGCATCTCAGGCTTATAGCAACCACTGTCCCAGACTAAGGAAAAAGAGCTTAGGCCCTTGGCCCTGGCAAACTGGGCTCTGAACAAAGACAAAGGTCCTGGCAGAGTTGAGCCAGGCAGAGATATAGGCTCCATGGCCAGTAGAAGCAGACAGAGACAGGAGTTCCAGCAGAAGCAGACAGCAGTGGACATCAGGCAGTGATACAGGCAGCAGTGCAGGCCCTTTTGGCAGTGGACATCATCAAACAGCTCCCAACAGCAGTGGCAGAAGAGTGGCTCTAGCATGTACAGTAGCAAAAGGCAGACCCACTGTGTAGCTCTTTGCTTACTATAATGTAAAACTAGCCAGCCATTCCATTGCTGCTAGTATAACACAATGTTATTAGATTGTGAGCTCCTTGAGGACAGGAACTGTCTCTTGCCTCTATTCTTAGCACAGTGCTTGAAACATATTAGCAGGAGCTTAATAAATATTGATTGATACAGTTCCTCCCCCAGGAGGGCTTGGAGGACCAGAGGTGGCCTTGTTCAGAGGGATCTTGCTTTGTATCAGGAAGGGAGAGCTACAAACTTTTAACCAGCCCTAGAGAAGGAAGGGAACAGTCTTTCAGAGGCCTCTCATGAGGCCAAGATTTTCTATTCCATTCCATTCCCCTGCCCCTCCCACCATTCTCCTTGGACTATGGTGAACATCTGTGATAATTCAGGAAATTCATTATCTTTGCTGTAGCCCTGATATTCAAGGTGCTGCTCTTGCCTATAGGAAATCTAGAGTGAACTACAAAGATTCGCATTACCCACCCAGCAGACCTGATTGTTTAGACCTAAGATTTGGTCCTTGCTGGGACTCTCCCCCACATCTAGTCAGCGCTTCAAGGAACCCTAATACTGTTTGTTTTGGCTTTATCTGTTTGAGTTTTTTTCTTCCCTGTTTCATTCTTGCCGGTATCAAGCTTCTCAAATAGTCAGAATCCTAAAGTCATTTAAGTGGTAGAAGGTTCTCTAAACAGTGGTGTCAAACTCCTATAGAAAAGGCGCCACTAAACAGTACATAAGGATTCCTATGGACTGCATAATGACTTGGAAAACCACCTACAGACAGGTCTTGCTTTATACAAATTTGACTTTACTTAAAGAATTCTTAAATAGTTTAGAATAATATTGCTTGCTATCATTAGAAATACAAGTTTAAAGAAAGAATCACTACCAAAACATCTCTCATTAGCTCCATAAAAAAAGCAATTGCACAGCCAACCATCTATTATAAAGGCTTGGTCGTGGGCAGGGAAGGGGCACCATACTGTACACATATGTAAGGTTTATTTTACAGTACTGTGCATGCTTTATCATTAACTTTTTCTTTCCTTTTGTAATTCTGTTTATTATCATGGAGTGTATTTAATATATTTTAGTACATTTTATGACTTGTGTAAAGGACTTTGTTCATGCTTTTGTAATACAGGCTTAAAGAAGTTTGTGGGTAAGGGTGTATTCACATTATGTAAAAATCACCTAATGTAAAGATCTGCAGAATGGTTCACTTACATAAAACGAGAACCATCTGTCTCAATGTTAGTTATATTTTATTTTAATTCTCATTTATTTTGTTAGAAATTTCCCAATTTCGTTTTAATCTGGTTCATGCTGAAGTACGGAGTGGTATGAGCTACAATGGTCCCCCAGCAGTAACTGGCAGTATAAGGAACAGAGAGCTGGGCCTGGCGGCAGGAAGATCTGAGTTCAAATCCAGCATCAGACATTTACTGTGAGTGATCCTAAATGAGTCATTTAGCCTCTATTTGCTATTTGGTTTTGTTTTTGTTTTTGCCTTTTGGAGGGCAATTGGGATTAAGTAACTTGCCCCAGGTCACACGGCTAGGTTTTTATTTGTGTGTGTGTTAAGTGTCTGAGGCCGGATCCGAACTCAGGTCCTTCTGACTCCAGGGCCAACACTCTACTCACTGTGCCACCTAGCCGCCCGAGATATTTGTTAAGAGCTTTGCCCAGTGCCTGGCATAGTAGGCAGTACGTCATAGCTCATTCCCTTCTCTTCTCATCAGTGACTCACTGAGGTGTTTGACCCTGAAGCTCTACAAAATAGCAGGGCTGTTACCACCAAAAGGTAGAGATTGTTTGGGAAAATATCCTATATTTGGAGAAATATCCTCCTCCCCCATACATCTTGGTCCAGTTTTTCCTTCAAAGGTAATGAAATATTCCTCTAGCTGCTTCAAGGGACTAAAGGCATAGAATTGTTGACCACCATTTTCTTACCACCTGGGTACAAAGCACAAAGGGTACAAGACATATTGTAAGAGACCCTCCATTGTTTGACTGGTGAATTGCAATGGGAACTTCACTCAAGGGCTTCTCAGTGCCTGTCCTTTTTGAATTATCTTCTCCTTCCAAGGCTAAGTAAATCTTTTGTTAAGTTTTGAATGACCTAAGGTCTCTCCTTTTATTAAACTTAACCTTTTTGTGGCTAGGTGGCACAGTGAATAGAGCACTGGCCTTGGAGTCAGGAGAACCTGAGTTCAAATTTGGCCTCAGACACTTAACACAAAAACTAGCGGTGTGATCTTGAGCAAGTCACTTAACCCCAATTGCCCTCCAAAAAGCAAAATAAAAAAAAAAACTTAACCTTTTTAATGGTTTGATTTAAGCCCAGTTCAGTACAGTAAATTTACTTCCTGGGCTTGACATCAACAATTCGTTTTGTTTTAATTTGTCCCTTCACTCACTCATTTACATGGGAGAATAGAAGATAATAATTTTTAAAATTAGGGAACTCTTTCTACCCTTGAGCTGTTTGTTAGTTACTTATTGGGCAAGTACTCACTGTTAGGTTAGCATAACCAACAGAGATTGAAAATGGGAAGCATATGGACTAATCATCATAAGCTAAGGTCAATCTCTGATGAATGAGCCCAAGCTCTATACCAGGAATAGGAGTTCAAAAGAAAATCAAAACCTAAAGAAATTAGCTAGTGTGAAGTACTCTTCTCCTTGTTCTAAAGGGCCTGGCACCTGGAGTGGGTAAGATGAAAGATTCCACAGTAGCAGAGACTCTGAGGGAACGAGATAGAGAAGGCTTTCTGCCAGCCCTAGGAAATATTCTTTTTCTCTGCCAATTCTAAAACAGCTGGAAAGAAAGCTTACCTACAAGCTTTAAGCTAAAAGAGCATGGTGTCATCTTCCCTTCCCTGAGGAAAAGATAGCTGAGTGACGACTGCCCAGAGTAGCATCCCACCAGTGGAGATGCATCTGGCAAAGTCCAGCAGAAACTACAAAACCAGTGGGGAAGCCTGTCCAACAGAGTCAGTAAGGCTATAAAGCCAGTGGCCTCAGGGAGAGTGGCAAGATCCCATCTCAAAAAGACATCCATACTCTTAATGGTGTTAGTCTTTCACATGCTGTGACTTACCCATGTGGTCCCTGTATGCCTGCCATTTCAAACACATGCCATGGCCATATATTTTGTCTGTGTGTCCCTGCACCTGCTGCCCTTGTTCCCCGTGTATGTGTGTGTCACCCTGTGTTTTCTCTGCATGAATACAGGCTTTTCACTGATGCTGTGTGTATTTCTAAGAGGGTGTGCTCCAGATTTTTTAGTAATGTTTTGTCACTGATAATTTTTGTGTGCCATTTCATTAAATGACTTTGATTTGAATGAATCATTCAATTCAGTTAAATAAAAATGTATTAAGCACTTATTGTTTACAAGGGCAGATAATTGGCACAGTGGATGGAATACCAGAGCTAGAGTCAGAAAGACCTGAGTTCAAATGTGACCTTAAGACACTTTTTAGCTGTGTGACCCTGACCAAGTCACTAAACCCTATCTGCCTCAGTTTCGTCATCTGTGAAATGAGTTTGAGAAGGAAACGGTAAACCACTCCAGGATCTTTACCAAGAAAACCCCAAAGGGGGTCACAAAAAGTCGGGAATGACTGAACAACAAAAATATTAGCTATTATTATTATTAAATGAGCTGAACAGTTGGCTAACTGATTGACACAACCCCTAGGTCTGACTTCTCGAGCCTTTGATCTGAGCGCTTCCCTTTCATCAGCTACAATAAAGGAAAGAGAGCACATGACCTGAGAGGCCAGAGTGGGTTCAAAAACTTGTCCTTCCATAACAGGAATAAAAAAGCTTCTTTGTCTTAGAATTCCAAGTGCCTTATCTCAGGCAGTGGGCACCATGGCTTAGGTGGAATGAATGTCCTCAGTGAATGGGGATTCTATTTCCTGTTTGGTTTAGAGCAAAGTTAAACTCTCCTTCCCCCCTAGTTTATCCCTCTACTCTATTCCATCCTGCAAACTACTGATAGATAAACCTTCCTTAAAAGTCACTTGGTTATTCATTCTCCCAAGGTTTCATAGTGCCTTTTAGATCCAATCTAAATTCTTCAGGCTATAATCAATCCATTCTCCATATAATGTATTTGTAAGGATATATTAATATAGTTATATATAATGTAATATATTTATATCCACATAAATATATTATATGCTTATAATATAATTTCATTCATTCATTTATTTGTTTATATAATTATTTTATATTATCTTTATTATATACAATATTCTATTATGTAATATACAATATTATATATGTAATATATAATACATCATGTTTATATGTTAAATGTTTATCTATAATATATAATATATTTATTATATTAAAATGGTATACTTATATATAATAATCCATATAATCTCACATTATATTCTTATATCCCACTTTTTTTGGTTGTTGTTGCAAAACCAGCCCTTGCTCCAGACAAGCTAGTTTCCTCACTGTCACCCACACACCTAACCTCAAGGTCTTTCCTCATCCTACTCATAGGATCTAAAATGTTCTGTCAACTTTGTATTTATCTTGTATGGACTGATTTATGTATATGTTGTCTCCCAGTTCAAAGTGCACCTTGAGGGAGCACTTGGCATAGTGCCCAGCACAAAGTAAATACTTAATAAAGGCTTGCTGATAGATTGATTGATCTGGGCTTTCAAACATAGCCTTAGGACAATGGAATGGAATTTCAGATCAAAGTCTGTATCAGAAATGCAGTCAGACTTCTCTCTGAAAAGCCACCTTACCACAAAATAAGCTCTTACCAGAGAAATGATCCCTGAGCTATAGGATGCTTGACAAAAGGAGAGAAAAGTACAGTCTCCAAAGGCAATGCCGCCATTGCTAATGAGGGCACCAGGAAACAGCAACACTCTTACATGGAAGAATCTTCTCTTTGGGAAACCCTGACAATTTGGCAATGCCTATTCCATGTCTCTGAGACTCACCTGGGTCTCAATCCATGAACAATCTGAAGAGCCTAAATGCACAGTACTCCATCAACCTGGTTATCTTGGTAATTAATGCCACCCTTTTTTATTTCCTTAAATAACTTGTATAATGTTAATGTTAATAACACTGTCCCACTAAGCTTCTGTGACCCCACTCCAACCTTAGTGATGACCTCACTTCTAGCCACTAAAAATTGCTCTTCTTCTTTTTAGTCTTCAAAATACAAAGAAGGAGGGTGGGGGTGATTATAGATGAAGTGATAAACGTCTATTATGCCGTGTTTTTACAAGAATTTCTTTCTGCTTTCTTCTTTGTATTTTTAAATGTTTCATTGATGCTCTTTTCTATATCTATATACAATAAACAGTCAGGTCTCAGCTTTTGCAGGGGTAACATTCCTAGACAACAGTGCAAAAGTAAAAACCACTAATGTTGATACATTAAACCTATGGGGAATAGGGGTTAGGTTCCTGTGAGCACCAAGAACTGGATTCTACTGTGCATAGCCAAGAAAATGCAGGGTTTAAAAACAGATCTAAATAGTTGGAAAAATATCAATTGCTCGTGACTGGGTCAAGCTAATATAATAAAAATGACAATTTTACCCAAACTAAATTATATATTTAGTGCCATTCCAATCAATTTACCAAAAAACTACTTTGTAGAGTTAGACAAAATAATAACAAAATTTATTTGGAAAAGCAAACGGTCTAGAATATCAAGGGAATTAATGAAAAGAAATGCTAGGGAAGGTGGACTAGCTATGCCAGATCTTAATCTGTATTATACAGCAGCAGTCATCAAAACTGCTTGGTACTGGCAGAGGTGTAGAGTAGTGGATCAATGGAATAGATTAGGTGCAGGAGACCCAGCAGTTAATGAATATAGCAATCTATTGTTCGATAAACCCAAAGACCCCAGTTTTGGGGATAAGAATGCGCTATTTGACAACAATTGCTGGGAAAACTGGAATACAGTATGGCAGAAACTGGGCATAGATCACTATCTAACACCATATACCAAAATCAAGTCTAAATGGGTGCATGATCTAGGTGTAAAGGATGATACTGTAAGCAATTTGGGAAAGCAAGGAATAGTTTACCTGACAGATCTGTGGAAAGGGGAAGACTTCAGGACCAAACAAGAATTAGAGAGCATTATAAAATGCAAAATGGATAATTTTGATTACATTAAATTGAAAAGCTTCTGTACAAACAAAGCCAATGTAAACAAGATCAAGAGGGAGGTGGGAAATTGGGAAAGAATTTTTACAACTTGTGTCTCTGATAAAGGACTCATCTCTAAAATTTATAGAGAATTGAGCCAAATCTATATGAACACAAGTCATTCCCCAATTGATAAGTGGTCAAAGGATATGAACAGGAAATTTTCAGAGAAAGAAATTAAAGATATCTATAAGCATATGAAGAAATGCTCCAAATCACTATTAATTAGAGAACTGCAAATCAAAACAACTCTGAGATACCACATCCCTCCAGTCAGATTGGCTAAGATGTCAAAACAAGAAAGTGACAAATGCTGGAGAGGATGTGGACAAATTGGAACACTAATACATTGCTGGTGGAGTTGTGAACTTATCCAACCATTCTGGAGAGCAATCTGGAATTATGCCCAAAGGATTATAAATAATTTCATACCCTTTGACCCAGCCATACCACTTCCAGGGTTATATCCCAAAGAGATCATAGAAGTGGGAGGAAGACCCATATGTACAAAAATATTTTTAGCAGCCCTTTTTGTGGTTGCAAAGAATTGGAAACTAAAGGGGTGCCCATCAATTGGGGAATGGCTAAACAAGTTGTGGTATATGAATGTAATGGAATTTTATTGTGCTATAAGAAACGAGGAGATGACGGATTTCATAATTACCTGGAGAGACTTATACAAACTGATGCTGAGAGAGAAGAGTAGAATCAGAAGAAATTTGTATACAATCACAGACATACCATATCTGTGACGACCAACTATGACATACTGGACTCTTTTCAGCAATGCAGTGATATAAATTAATCCCGAATGACTCAAGAAAGTGAGAAATGCGCCATCCAGAGATATAACTAGAAAGAACTGAGCCTGAATCCTGATGGAAGCAAACTAAATGATCTTGTTCTTCTCATTGTTTGGTTTTACTTCTTCCTTACCATCTTTCATCCCACCTAGTACAATATGCCTTTGTAATTGGAATAATGTTTAATATGAATGCATTTGCAGACCCTAAAAAAAAAATAAATAAATAAATAAACAAATAAATAAATAAATTGCATTAAAAAAAAAAGAAAATGCAGGGTTGCTAACATAAAAAGTGAAAATGAGGTTACTAAAAGAAATCACACAAATGCTTGAAATATTAAAAAGTAAGCAGGTAAATGTGGAGGATTGCTTATTATAGATAGATGGATAGATAGATAGATAGATAGATAGATAGATAGATAGATAGATATAGAGAGAGAGATAGACATATTTGGCATTAATATACACCAACTCAACCTATCCCCTCCCAAACCCTTCCTTGACACAAGTATAAACAGAATGCTTTTCTTTTCTTTTCTTCTCTTTATTCTTTTTTCTTTTTTTGAAGGAAAATTGGGGTTAAGTGACTTGCCCAAGGTCACAGGGCTAGTTTTTGTGTTAAGTGTCTGAGGCTGTATGTGAACTCAGGTCCTCTTGACTCCAGGGCTGGTGCTCTATTCACTGTATCACCTAGCCTCCCTAACTGCTTTTCTTATAATGGTACTAACATAGAATGACCTCTCTCTGCCAAACTAAATTCTGCACTTCCTTAAAGACTTGAATAAAATCTTCCTTTATGAAGATTTTCTACACTACTCTAACATAATGATTTTTCCTTTCTCTATGTTCTTATAGCATGCAATCATAGATTAGAGCTAGAAAGGGCATCTTAGAAGCTCTCTAGTTCACCCTTATCTCCCATTTTAGAGATAAGGAAACTGAGGTCCAAAGTCACATATTTAGCAAGTGGTAGGACTGAAAATCAATCCAAAACCAACATCACCCTGAGCCACACTATTTCCAATGAGGGGTTTGGGTCATATATGTTCTAGCATTTAATTTTAAATTGTCATTTCTCAAGTTGCTTTATATATGTAAATTTTTATTTTAACTAGATTGTGAACTCACTGATGCCAATAACCATATATTCTACTTTTTTCCAATCAATTTTCCATTTTTTCCAATGTATATATACATGTATATACATTGTATGTGTATATACACATGTATGTGCATATACAGCATTGAGTCTACTCCTGATACCTAATAAATGCTTGACTGACTATGTCTTCTCCAGGGGTTTTTACTGGTGCACTTTCTTTTTTAACTTGGAAGGAGTGTAAGTGATTAATATGGTGCTGGAACCAGATGAGGCTTGCTAGAGCCAATCGCTAAATATTCAGTAAAAGCACTTACACTTTGGAAATTGGCAAACACTACAAATCAAGGCTTGATTTATTGTTTTGTTGATTGTTTAGATTTAAGAAAGTGATGGAGACAATTTAAACACGGCAGATAAAACTTAAAAGGGTATCTTGAATATATGTTGGGTTTCTTTTTTATCCAGAGAGCAGATTGTTAAACAATTATCACACCTGTTGTTACAGTGATTCACCTATACAGTTTCTTTAAGGAATACCACAACGAATAGAGAATCAATCTACAGAGAACAAGTCATGCTCAATAGAGATTCCCTATGTAACCCTATATTGGACCAAAAGCTAGTTGAACCAACAGATAATTTTTTTCCTCAGCCTAGAAAGATACAAAGACAAAAACAAAACAATCCTTGACCTCGAGGAACTGTGTATCCAAGTATAGCCTGATATTGGTTCAGGGTCCATCTCCAATTGTCCTGATCTATATCTTGCCATTGGACCCAGATGACTCAGGAGGAGAAAGTGAGGCTGGTGACTTTGCACAGCCCTGCCTCACTTAAATTCAGTTCACTTGAATGTCATGGCATCACCTCCCTGATGTCATGGTCCTCTTCAAGAATGATGAACAAACAACAACAAACATGATACTAGATCAACAGCTGCATGGACTTTGAGTATTTTTAGTTTTTCCTAGCTTAGAAACCTGAAATCTAGAGGGGAAAAAAACTACATCTACCAATTGTTGTTGGCACAATAGGAGACTATACTTCATTACTCATTTATATCTCTGAAATGAGGCAGTTCAATGTCTCTAAGATCACTTTCAAGTTTGACTGTCAATGAGTTTGTGATTCTAGGTTTCCTTTGTCAAATTCTCCAACTCTGTGGAGTACTTGGAAGTATATACTCTCTCAATTTACCCTCAGTTTGGTGCTTGGATATTGAAGCATGGGAAATGTGAAGGGTGGGGTGGCATAATGGATGCAATGCTTACTCTTTTCAGTTTTTGGAAACCATTTCATTGCCTTTTGGATAAACTAAAAGAGCTATTTGTGTTGATAAAGCATTCCCCTTTCTAATTTCTCCAAGTTAAATGATACATAAGTAATTTCACTTCCCTTTGTTTTCTCTCCCTACCCTTCAAGCACACCCACTAGAACTTCAGCAGCTAAAGGTGTAGGCTGTTTCTGATGGTGATTATCTCATTATCCAACATGGTTCTCCACTGCTGAGAAAAAAAGAATGCATGTCCTTTATGTACAGTGGTAAAGAGGAATATAATCACTCCAATGTCTGGGGGAAGAGCAGGGAAAAATATATATATGTGTGTGTGTGTATATGTATATACACATGCTTCTACATGTATGTGTGTATATACATATATACTTAAAACATACACACATGTCAATCTCTCTCGCTATGTATCTGTCTTTCTATCCTATCTATCTAGTGTCAAGCCATGGTATAGGCTGCTCATCACCTATCTGGACCCATTCCAGTACCAGTGTCCTTCTCTCAATAGGGTGGTAAAATTAACATCTAAGATAGCTTCAACCCAAACCCTACCCCTATAGCCCAATACAATCATCTCCCAGCAGAGCTATCTTTACTAGTATGGTTACTGGAATTAAGCTCTAAGGTCTCAGATCTCCATTACCATTGAGGACCTAGACACCAGACTCCTTCCACATAGCCAAAGGATCTTACCTCTAGAACCTCTCTATACCTGCTACACTGGAGACTATCCAAAGGTAGGGACATTAACATACAAACAAGATCCTACTGTAGAGGTACAACTGCTTAGTCCAAAGAATATAAAAATCTCCTGCTTAGTGAACTCTCTATCCTAATGGACTGACTAGTTAACTCTATCACACTTTCCACAGCACAGTTCCAAGCTTTTGTCTGTCTTCAAGCCATCTACACTACCCATTTTTCTTTCCTTTGCAGTAGAGGACCTAGAGAATTTTGCCCCATATTTGGTTAAGAAAATAGACTACATGGGGATGGAGCCAAGATGGTGGAGTAGAAACAGGACTTCATGTGGCTCCTGCTTCCACCTCCTCCAGTTCATGTAAAAAAATGACTCTAAACAAATTTTGGAGCTATGGAAGCCACAAAATGACACAGAGAAGCTAACCTCCCATTGAAGATAGCCTGGCAGGCCAGCAGGAAGGAGCCAACACAGTGCTCTAGTGCTCAACTTGCAATCTAGCCTTTAACTGCACCACTCAAATAGAATGTGTAGCATAGGTTGTAGTCAGTTTTGTTGTGAAGAATATGACTGGGCAATTGATATTTGTCATATCTTTCTCCTCCATACTATATTAATCTCTAGAGTTTCAATTATACATACTATTCTGGGGGCAATATCGAACATATCCTTAGATGCTTAATATTCCTTCCTTTCTTGCTTTATGCAGTTTATATCAGATGAAAAACTAAGAATACAATCACAATAGCTCAGAGCCTCTAGTTAGGAAAACTCCTAATATTTAGGCAGAGATTTGATTAATTGCCCTAAATGTATCTCTAGATAACCCCGACTTCATTTTGTTTGAAGCAAAAATTCAGGACATAGGAAATATTATGGAAAAAGGAGCAAGAAAAATATATTGCCTGACTCCTACTAGGGAAGCAAAGGAAAATGAGTTGGGGAAAAATCAGTCATTTTTATAGAATTTCCCTCAGTCCTTCAATAGGTTGATAAGATTTAGACCTAGAAGGGAACTTTGAGGTCATTGAATCCAGCATTTTAAAGATAAGACAGATGAGACTCAGAAAGCTAAATGACTGGCCCAGGGTCATAAATTCAGTGTCTGATTTAACTTAGGTCTTCCTAATACTAAGTCCAATGTCACACACACTAAAGTGTCTCAATAGCATGGGTACAAGCAATAGATTCAGCCTGAGTCTTCTACTCTGAGAGATCTAATGGATCTCCTTGATCCATTTCAACCTTTCATTTACTTTAATGAGTGCCTTTGCCTTTGTGCTATAAACCAATGAATATAAGTCTCTATTAACACTCTTTTAATTCCTAAATTCCATGCCCTTCTCTCAGTCCTCATCCTTCTTCATCTTTTACAGCTTTTGACACAGTCAACTACTCTTCCTCGGTGATGATTTCTGATCACCCATGTGTTTCCATAATACTACTCTCTCCCTTTTCCTCCTTCCTATCTGATAATTCTTCAGCATTATCTATGTCTTTCCTCCTAGGCAAGAGTTCTTTGAGGATTCTTCTTGGTCTTTTTTCTCTCTCTTAGTGATTTTATCAGTTCCAGTGGACTCAATTGTTGCTTTGTAGATGACTCAAAACTCTACATATCTAGCCTTCATCTCTTTCCTAAATCCTAGTTCTGCATCATCAACTGCCTGTTGGACATGTTGAGCAGGATGTCCTATAGAAATTTCAAATTCAATATGCTTAAAAGAGAACATATCTTTCCCTTCCATATGTATCACCATCATTCCAGTCAGTTGATTTTAGAGTCTTCGTGTGCTCCTTGATTCTTCACCCTCCATTCTCCATATCAAATATCTTGTCAAGTCATATCAAATCCACTTCCATATCATCTCTCACTTCTACCTCCTTGTCTTCCCTTCCATCCACAGCACTGCAGCTCAGTCTCTTATCAACACTCATTTGGACTGTTTCAATAGCTTCCTAACTGATCTCTGTGCTTTGTGTTTCTCCCCTCTTCAATCCTTGATTCATAGAATTGCCAAACTGATATTCCCAAAACAACTCTTTTTTTTTTTTAAAGCAATTGGGGTTAAGTAACTTGCTCAAGGTTACACTGCCCCAAAACAATTCTTTTTTTTTAATTTAATTTTATTTTATTTTAATTAAACAAATGCTTTATTAACTTCTGGTTTACATCATTCATTTCCACCAGATTATGAGTTACATTTTTCCCCCATTTTTTCCCTACCCACCACCCCAGAATAGCAGTCCCACTAGATATCCCCTCATCCAATCTGCTCTCTCCCATATCTTCTCCCATATCCCCTTCAACTTTACCATTAGGGCAAGGTGAATCTCTGAGTCCCAATGCCTGGACATCTTATGAAACATTTAATTTTAAAACTTCGATTTTCAGATCCATTCCCTTCCTCCCTTGTCACCCACTCCCTCTGAGAAGATAAGCAATTCAGTATGTGTTGTACATGTATAGCTATGCAAAACATTACCATAGTAAATATATTGTAAAAGACTGCTTATATTTCCCTCCCACCTGTCTCACCTCCCCCCTGGTCCATTCTCTACTTTGATCCTGTCCCTCTTTGATAGTGGGTACTTCCAACATCCCCTCCCCCCAGAATGCCCTCCCCTCCATCATCCCCCCTCTCATCCCCCTTTCCCCTACTCAGGAGAGTGAGTGAGGGTAAGATATTCCATTTAGTATGTATGTGATTCTCTCCTTGAGCCAACTTCAATGAGAATATGCTTTTGCCTTTTTGCCTTCTTGTTCTTCCCCCACCCCTGCAACTACTTCCCCTTGCCTCTTCTACGTGAGATAGTTTACCCTACCCTGTCTCTCTCCATCTCCTCTTGCCACTTTCCTCTCTCACCTCTTGACTTCACCCCTTAAGAATCATCCCTTCCTTGGGGCAGCTAGGTGGCGCAGTGAGCAGAGCACCAGCCCCAGAGCCAGAAGGACCCGAGCTCGGATCCGGCTCCAGACACCCAACACACAAACAAAAACCCAGCCAAGTGACCCTGGGCAACTCACCCAACCCCAATTGCCCTCCAAAAAAAAAAAAAAAGAATCATCCCTTCCCATCAAATTCAACCTGTGCCTTCTATCCATGTATACCTATGAACATATGCCATGTACCCTTCTTCAATTATTTTCATAATGAGAAAGGTTTCATCAAACACAGTTAATGTTTTTCCATATAGGAATGTAAATAGTTCAACTTTGATAAGTTCCTTTTGATTTCTTTTCCTTGATTACCTTCTCAAGCATCTCTTGCTTCTTGTGTCTGAATGTCAAGTTTTCTATTCAACTCTGGTTTTTTCATCAAGAATGCTTGAAAGTCCTCTATTCCACTGAATGACCATATTTTCCCCTGAAACAAGATACTCAGTTTTGCTGGGTAGGTGACCCTTGGGTTCATTCCCAGCTCTTTTGCCCTCTGGAATACCATATTCCATGCCCTTCAATCCCTCAGTGTAGAAGCTGCCAGGTCCTGTGCTATTCTGATTGTGTTTCCACAATATTGAAATTGTTTCTTCCTGGCTGCTTGTAGTATTTTCTCCTTGATCTGGGGATTCTGAAACCTGGCTATAATATTCCTGGGAGTTTTCTTTTGAGGATCTTTTTCAGGAGGTGATCTGTGGATTCTTTCAACCTCTATTTTGCCCTCTGGATCTAAAACATCAAGGCAATTTTCCTTGAGAATTTCTTTAAGGATGATTTCTAGGTTCTTTCTTTGATCATGGCTTTCAGGTAGTCCAATAATTTTTAAATTATCTCTCCTAGATCTATTTTCCAGGTCAGTGGTTTTTCCCATGAGATATTTCACATTGTCTTCTATTCTTTCATTTGTTTGGATCTGCTTAACAGCATCTTGATTTCTCATAAAGTCACTGGCTTCCATTTGCTCCAGTCTAACTCTGAAGGAATGAATCTCCTCAGTGAGCTTTTGAGATTCTTTTCCATCTGGCAAATTTGGCTTTTTAAGGCATTCTTCTCCTCATTGCCTTTCTGAGCCTCTTTTGCCATTTGAGTTAGTCTATTTTTTAAGGTGTTATTTTCCTCAGTCAGGCTGTTGACTGTCATTTCATACTTTTCTTCCATCTTTTTCATTTCTCTTCCCAAATTTTCCCCCACTTCTCTTATCTGCTTCTTAAGGTCCTCTATGGCCTATAGCCAGCTTGTATTTTCATTTGGGGCTTTTGGTGCAGGGGTTCTGACCTCACAGTCCTCCTCCATGCTTTGAGCCTCTTTGCCCCTGAAATAGGAGTCCAATGTTGAACTTTTCTGTTTATTTTGTTTCATTTGCCTAGGCATGTTGCCACTTAATTACTTGATTTTGGGGCTTGTTGCCACAATAGGACTCTGCCACCAGGCAGGGGAGCTTCCGCCCAAACGTGGGGTCTTCACAACTTCTGCCAGTTGGGTGGCCTTTGTAAAGCCTCCACCCACTCTGGCAAATTGGATACCCACCCCAAACTTCCCCCCCAGACCACAATCCAGATCCAGGCAGTTTAAAGCAAGAGCAATTAACCCCCAGACTGATTGCTGGATCTCCCTACAGTTCGCAGACCAGGAGCTAGAGCTGCCACTGACACTGCAAAATGGCTTCTGTGCTGGTTTCTTCAGCAGCTTTTCGCCCCCAAGGGAGGAAGCCACTCGTTCCCCAAATACTGTTCCCAAAGTCCATAGGGCACTAACCTCTCACTTTGTCCTAGGCATATCTGTGCTGATAATTCTGGAATTGCCACAATTGCTGGTGTTTTGGGGTCCCTCCAGCCAGCTGCCCGGTCACCCTGGGGCTAAAACCGCGGACCTGGGCTCAGCTCTGCGCGCTGTGCTGTTGGTTCCCAGTGCACTATGCTGTTGGTTCCCAGTACGCTGTGCTGCCTGTTCTCAGAGCACTGCGCTGGCCGCTCCCTGCAGGGCTGCTGGGCTGTGCTCAGCAGGAGGTTAGCTTCTCTGTGCCATTCTGTGGGTGCTGTGGCTCCAGAAGTTGTTCAGAGTCCCCTTTCACATTGTTTGAAATTTGTGTGGGGCAGAGCACATTGGAAATGCTGTTTCTACTCCCGCCCCAAAACAATTCTTACCATCTCATTACCCTGCTAAAGAAGCCTAAGTATCTCTTTATTGTCTCTAGGATAAAATGCATACGTCTTTATTCAGCAGTTTAAGCCCTAAATAATTCTTCTCTAACTTATCTTTGTAGACATGTCACCTTACTTGCCCTCAAACACTCCATGTTCCAACTAAGCTGGCCAACTGACTTTCCCTTATACATGATATTTCATCCCCTACCTTTGTGGCTTTGTTGCCAAGAAAACCACAAATGGGGTGACAAAGAGTCAAACACAACTTAACAACAATGTGGCTTTAATGCCTCAAACACTTTCACTTTTCATTTTTGCTGATTGGAAACATCTCCTTTCAAAGTTTAGATCGGGAACTTCCTTCTAACAAATCTTCACCTGATTTCTACAGACCATACATTCAACTACAACCCTACTTCTCTTCCCAGCTACTTTGTACATATCTTATATTTACTGTCTGCTATAGTGTATTCTACCAGTTGAATATAAGTTCCTTGAGGGTCATGAATGTTTTGGTTTTTTTCTTTGTATCCACAATAACCAGTATAGTGATTTGTATATGGCAGGTACTTTATAAATGCCAGTTAAATTACATCAAATTGTCTAAATGGAACTGATGGATTTCTCTACCTAAATGGTTTAATTTAATAAAGCTTAACCAATCCTATCAATATGACTAACTTTTCAGATTAGACCAATCTCAACTCTTTTCACCTAGCAAGGAATTCATTTATTATATTTTATACAGTTATATGATAATAATAGATCATGTTTATTCAGCTCATCACAGTTTACAAAATGCTTTACCAAAAAAAAAATGCTCTCATTTAATCCTTATGGCAATCCTTTGTGATGCACCTCAATTTTTCATCAGTGCCTTTTAAAAACCCTGATATAATTCTGACATTAGCAACATAGAAAACTATTGGACATCCATCATTTGCACCATCTCTCCCATAGAGTAATGGTTTTTAACATCATCATTAGTGATCCTAAAGAGGGAGTAGTGCATGATAATGAATTCTGTAGAGAGTATGAAGGTAGGAGTTTCTTAAGACATCAGCTAAGGCAGGAAATTATCCCAATTGACTTTGAGGAGTTAGAAGGATGGGGCTATTCTGCAGGGCAAAGTACAGTCAAGGAAAATAAGACACAAAATGGTACCCAAAGAAAAGTAATAGTGGATCTATACCTAGGGAGGAATTATCCTGGAAGACATTTGGGGGAATAATGTATAGCATAGCAGACAGTAGACCACAGACTTCTGAGGTGGGGCTCTCCAAGTTATTACAAAGAGTCTTCAAATCTTTATGCACACTAAAACTATTTTGAACATCATTTGACTTCAACTAGACATGCACTATAACTCAACTTAATAAATAAATTAATGTAATTTTAAAAAAGCACTTATTAAATGTTTACTATGTACCTGGCTTTTGTGTAAAGAGCTAAAGATACAAATACAAGCATACAAGACAATATCTACCATCAAGGATTTTACATTCTAATATAGGAAGAAAACACATAAAGTGAGAGAAATGATTATTAATAACCAGTGATTTTGGGGAGATCTAGAGTTCCCCCTTTTTCTTTAGTCTTCATTTCAAAGTTTATTTTCTTGAAGAAATTTATCAATAATGAGATTAGATTAACTTTCTTAACAATCTTGTTCAGACCCCAAACAGGTCAGGAAGGTTTGGGTGGGGATAAATTCTTTGAATAGATTGCCCAAGACTGGGGCTAACTTAGAAGTAAATGACATAATTAAAGTATGCCAGTATATATTAGAATAGGTCCAGCCCCTCATTGTAATATTCATTCTCTCATTAATTGTTAACCAATCAGAGTTGACTGCCACCTTCAAGAATACTCCTCTTCCAAAGGCATATAAACCATGAGCCCCTCTCCATAATTATCTTTGGCATTTGAGAGTGCCACTAACCTTTTGTTATTAAGATGTTAGCATTATTAATAAAATTGCTAATTACCCAGAAACTATGTCTCTCAAACTTTTTAAACACTGAAAAAGGGAAGGGTACCAGGAAAAGTGCAAGGCAACTGGTGAGGAGGGAGAGAAGTCCAGAGCTTGAAACAAACTAGAATTAAGTAAATAATAAATACATTTTCACACATTATTTTCAAAATGTATATAGAAGTTACCATATTTACTAAGGATATCTTCATTTAACAAAGCTACTGAATTCGTGGGTGCCTTTTATTAAAATCATTTTCTCAATAAATACTAACAGCACAACCTAATAATGGATCTCCACATGCATCTCCAAAATTTTTCATTGTTTAAAACTGATCCTGATACTCAAAAAGGCCATTAACCAGTGGAATTTTGTATAAGAATTTGGCACCACTGCCATCTGCTCAGGTATCCTCAGACACATTTCAATCCCATCTCTCTGTCACACTAGTCATTTGTCTGCCTTCAAACTCTTTCTTGTCTATGCATTTCCCAAAAGTCAACACTTTACTTAACTATATTATAAAAATGTCTAAAGGGCCATCGCTGATAGTGCTATAGATCAATTCAACAACGTAGAGAAAGTAAGCCTTGTGTCTGTTGAAAAAAATGTGGTTTTTATGATTTACCTCAATTCCCCTTGTCTTCAGATACATAGCTTCATCAGTGAGGAAAACTCTCTTTGGGGACATTCCCTCAACAGATACAGATCTTCAATTCTTCTATAATTTCTACAAAGATTTGCTTGAGGGGATCAAGAGGTGAAGTAACTTAAAGGGGTCAGTACACATCAGAGGAAAGAACTGAACTCATTTCTTCTTAACTCCAAGAACAGCTCCCCATCTATTCTCCTATACTTCTTTTATAATGATATGTATTTTTATTGTTATGTTGTTGTTTTTTAAAAGGCATTCACTTTTTAAATATTCTCCCTGAAAACAAAGTCTTGGTTAGTTCTGTAATCAAAACAAGCCTCTGTTCTTCCCAATCCATAGTCTATCTCTGTCCCCCTGCTCTTGCCTAATTTGCCCTCTTTCCTATACTGACCTTTTTCTGGAATCCTAACATCTGGGGTCTCTGTGCCTGGAAACTAACAAGCTAGAAATGTCTTGTTTCACTGTTAAATGGCACCATCTTGCCTATTACCTCAGAGAAAAGAAACCCATATAAGGAAGGAGCCCATACCTTTCTGTAAAACACAGCTTTCTTCACCTTTCTGTGTTCTTCTGATCATTGGGATTTCTCTGATGAAGTGAATGAAGGTGAACCTCAGAGTTCCAAAGAGAATTTAATGTATCAGCATGCTGAGGTCTGGAAATAGCCTCTCATAAAGACCATCCATGGACTCCTTTCTCCTTCTGCATCCTTCAGATAATCATGCCTCAGGCTCTCAAGCAATGTCCCCCTAATTGTAACCTCTTCCCATCCTTTCCACAGCTGCCTTGGATTTGGCAGGTATGGCCAAGTATCAAGAAAACAAGTGCTTTCCTAGCTGAAGTAGGCTCTGTTATGGGGGAAGTGGGAAAAAGTGGGAAGGGAATATATTGCTCTAGTGCCCTTCTATGATAAAAATGTCAGACATATCAGAAGCTTCAAAAACTGCCGATAAAATGTTAGTATCTCAGTGGGAAAGGATCCTTTTCTGATTGAAAGCAACATGGTCTAACGGGAATAATACTGTGTATGGAAAGAAGAAAGGAGATAAACATTTGTTAAGAACCTATGTGTGGTGATTAGGTTGCATAGTGGATAAAGTGATGGGCTTCTAGTCAGGAAGACTCATCTTCATGAGTTCTGACTCTAGATATATGACCCTGGACCAGTCACTTAACCCTCTTGTCTCAGGTTCCTCATCCATAAAATGAGCTGAAGAAGAACAAGGCAAATCTCTCCAGCATCTTTGCCAAGAAAACCCCAATGCGGTCAAAAAGAATCCGATCAGACTGAAAATGGCAGAATAGCAACAAGAAGAACCTATGTGTTAGGCCTTGTGTAAAGCACTTAACAAATATTACCTCATTTGCTTCTCACAACAGCCTGTGGAGACAGGTACTATCATTATTCCCATTTTACAGGAAACTGAGGCAGAGGTTAAATGACTTGTCTAGGGTCACACAGCTAGAAACTGTTTAAGGCTTGATTAGTACTCAGGTCTTACTGAATCCAGGCCCAGCACTCTATCCACTGCAATACCTAGCTAAGCTCTGGATCCAAGGGACCTGAGTTGGAATATTGCTTCTGACACTTGGGACTTACATGACCTTAGGTAAGACATTTCACCTCCTTCACCTTAATTTCTTCAACCAAAAGATAAGATAATTGAACTAGATGACCTCTAGGACCCTTCCAGTTCTAAGTGTGAGCCAGTGAAATCCCAGGCATAGGGACAATAGACATGCTACCAGCAGAATCAGGAGGACTTAGTTTCAAAATTCAAGTTTTAACAACAAAATCAACAAGGATTTGTCAAGTGCCAACTTTGTGCAAGGCATTGTGTCTCTAGGTCAATTTAAAAGGACCACACCAGAAGGATAGAAAGGATTCTGCTGCCATCACCATAGCTAATGACTCTATAGAGCTCACTTTCAGAGCTAATAGATGTGCCTTGGCAGATATTCTCCCCTATCAGATATGTCTGATGTGCTAACAGGCTTTGACACAGGCTTCTGTTGAAGCAGGAAGAGATACAGGGAGTGCTATTAAAAGCTAAAGGCATAAATGGCCTGAACTGTGGCTGCACAAGGATCATATCTAAAGTCTTTAAAAGCTGGAGTTTTCTGTAAAATAATAGGAAGAGCCAAATTATAGTTGTTCTTAAAAGTTAAGGAGGCCAAGTCCTTAATGATATTTATTACATCCCTTTTTAGTTTACATCTAATGGTACCATTGAATCATGAAATTTTAAAATTAAAAGGGACCGTAGAGATTTCCTATTCCAAGCTTCTCATTTTAAAGATGAGGCCTGGAGAGGTCAAATGATTTTCCAGAGTGGTAGTGGAAGAGAAAAAATGTGGATGCACTTCTCCTGGTTATCAATCTTGTGTTCTTTCTTACTTATCTTTCTCATATACCATATGCATATGTTATATACATAATTATACAAATAGTATTTAATAGTGACATGATATGTGTTATATATGTTATATGTATGTATGTTCACATACATATGTACATACAATGAAACCTGTGTTTCATTGGTTTAGTGAACTCCTTTTAACCTTTTTTATATTTTAGACTTGAATACTACAATTTAAATACATAATAAGAAAAGAAGAAGAAACATTAAAAACTTAAATATAAAGTAAGAAAAGAGAAAAACATGTCATGTGCACAGCAGAATGTGAGAGAAGATTGGAATTATATAGCAATAAATACCTATTTCAAGAAAGTCTGTATATTAAATACTGCATGCTGTGTTACAAACTGCCCAACTTTGCTTCCTTGTAGGTTTTCTTTTGTTCTCTGCTGTATATTTTCTACTTTGTTCTTTTTCTCCCTTCCTCCCCTCTCACTCCCAAACTATAATTAAATGTGGTTATATTTATGTATAGATATATACAAACATATATACACATACATACACATATAAACATATTATTTTCCTAACAGATTTTACTCCTAATCTTTGTTTTTATGTTTGTGCGTGCATATCTCTTATTTCCTATCCCTTCTGACTCCTCTACTTTATTTCTACCTGCTACCTTGCCTTCCTACTACTTAACCTACACCACCCCCAAAGATCCCTCCCTTATCTTCCCATTCCCCTTAATCTAAACACCCTTCTATATCGCCCTATAACCTATTCCCTCACCCTTTCCTCTAAAGAACCATCTGTTATTCTCTCCCCATCCCTATTATCTTACAGTTTAATTTCTTTCTAAATTTAGAAGACTTTTATACTCTTCTACATATATATGTAGTGTTCCTTCTTGAACCCATTCCCAATGAAAGCAGGTTTCCAGAACTAGAAGCCTCCTTCCCCATCTAATTTCTCTGTGTTGGTTCTCCCTCTTGAACCTCATTTGTATAACATAATTACTCTTTTTAGCTGTTCCTTAATGGTTTTACTTTTTGAAGTCATATCATGCTCAGGTCTACCCCAATCTTTCCTATGAACTACCCAATTATCAACAATAGTCTTAGACATGTGTTTTACATTTTACATACATGAAAAGTGAATAGTCTATCCTTATTGAGACCCTTATATAATTAGTTTTTGGTATGTACCTTGTATTTCTCTTGGCTCCTGTATGTCAAATCATCTATTAAATTCAGGTTGGTTTATTTTTTTTAACAAAATCCTGAAAGTCTTACAATTCATTAAATATCCATTTTTTTTCTTTCAGGATTATGCTTATCTTTGCTGGGTGTGATATTTTCAGACAGAAGCCCAGTTTTTTTGCTCTTCGATATATAGTGTTCCAAGATCTGCTGTCTTTTAATGTTACCACTGCTAGGGTTTGTGTGATCCTAATTGTGGCACCACCATGTGTAAATTGTTTTTGTCTCATTGTTCGTAGTATTTTATCCTTGAACTGGGGGTTTTGGAATTTGAATGTAATATTCCTGTGAGTTTTCCTCATAGGATCTCTTTCAGGTGGTGATCAGTGGATTTTTTCTATTTCTACTTCCCCCTAAAAAAAAATTCTTTTTTTTAATCATAGCTTTTGGTTAATCCAATTATTCTTATGTTTTTTCTTCTTGATCTGTTCTCCAGATCAGTTGTTTTACTTATGAGATGTTTCACATTCTTTTCTATTTTTTCATTCTTTATATTTTGTTTTATCATTTCTTGGTCTCTCATGACTTTGCTGGTTTCCCTTTGCCCAATTCTGATTTTCAAGGAATCCTTTTTTTCCTTAAGATTCTGGATCTCCTTTTCTAATTGACTTTTTTTTCATAATCTCCTTGTTTTTCTTGGATTGTTCTTTTGTTTTTGTTTTTTTTTATTGTTGTTGTTTTGTTTTGTTTGTTTTTCCTCAATCTCTCTCATTTAATTTTTAAAGCCTTTTTAAAGTTCTTCTGTGAATTCTTTTTGGCATTCAAATTTGACTTTACTCTTTGGGGTAGAAGAAGGTTTCTTTGCTTCAGTATCTTCCTCTGAAGATTAGCCCTGGTCTTCTTTATTCCCATAGTAGCTCTCTGTGGTTGGATTCTCTCTCCTTTGCCTGTGCATTTTTTTTTTGTAATAGCTTAATTATTGTCATCACCCCTAGACATTCTCTGACATTGATGCCAAAGCAAGACCTCCAACCTCCTGTAAGTGCCCATAGCCAATGGTGTCCTTACCCCACTGCTTCTGTACTCACCAGGTGTCTGCTGGTTCCTTCTCCATTGGCCAGGTCTCTGCAACTCTGATGGGTCTAGCTTTCCTTGTCAGCAGATATTCCTTCAATTTTCCCAGGCTTAGTCACCCACCTCCTCTCACTGTCCCAGGGATAAGAGTTCCTGTGACTAGGATTGAGGTGGCCTCCCAACCCAGCTAACCTCAAGGCTTGCTAACCCCAGGGCTTGCTGCTTGCTGGTTAAGCATTCCCTAGCCTGAAGGTATTAACTCTGCACTATGACCAAACCTCCTCCCAGGATTTTTCTTTAGATCTTCTTTGACTGTCCCAAGGGGACCCCTGTTTAGCACCTTCTCTCATTTCTTTTAAGCACTTTATATTTACCCTAAGGCTCTTTTATCTCTTTTGTAGAGGAAAGTCTTGAGAACTTGGAATTTTCTGAGCTACTCCTTCATCTTCCCAGAATCCTCACTGGCTTAGGGAACTCTTGATGAGGAAACTTTCTTTGCAGGTTTTCAGACTGGTTTCTGCACTATAATTTGGCTTTGGGGCTTTGACCAGAACATTAGGGGGTTAAGTGAGTTGGCCAGGGCCAAATTCTATATAAACATGCATGTTATTTTCGTATAACTTATTAATAACTAACAATTATATAGAACTTTAACATTTGCTAAGTACTTTTGCCAATGTAATACTATCTAGGTCACACCCACTCCAAGCAAGGACAAGGATACCCAGGCTGTAGATGAAAGAAAGGGTAGAATGGGTAGGTAGTAATCACCTAGCATGCTACCTCTTTGATCTCCAATGGCAAGTGAAACTGATGTGATTCGTAGGTCTGACCTTCCTATCCTAAGGGCTTGCAGGAAGAAGAGAAGCATTTTGGAAGCCAAAGACAGGAATGAGAGTGTCATGTCCAATCTAAAGGAGTGGGACTATGTGAGCAAAATGTGCACAAGGCATTATAGGGCAGCTGAAAATGCTTTTGGGCTGAAGATGGAGTCCAGTTATTTCTCCTGTTTCTTTTCTCCTCCCTGAGAGGAGGTAGGTCCATGCCTTTGAGTTTGATATTTCCTAGGCATGAGGTTTATCACTTTACTGAAAAGTTTCTTTTGTTGTTCCATTGTTTTCAATTGTGTCTGACTCTTTCTGACCCATTTCTGGGGTTTTCTTGGCCAAGATTATAGAGTGGTTTGCCATTTCCTTCTCCAATTCATTTTATAGATAAGGAACTAAGGATAATCAAAGTTAAGTGATTTGCCCAGGGTCACACAGCTAGTAAGTATCTGAGGCCAGGCTTGAACACAGTTCTTTCTGATTCTAGGCCTGGCACTCTATCCACTGTAACACCAAATGTTGGACAGGGCCCCACCTTCCCCTTCCCTTAATTGATGTGTAAAGCAGACAACTCCACTTTCCCCTTCCCTTAATTGATCTGTAAAGCAGACTCCACCTTCCTCTCCCTAATTGATCCATGGGCCAGAATTTCAGCCTAAGGTACAGTTCAGGCCTGTGGGGAAATTCAAATGTACACTGAACAATCACTGATTGTAATTTTGGCTTAGGTAACCTGGCTATTGAATCTCCTTAAAAACCAGCACAATGTCTGTGCCAACCCACTGTCTGATTTGGGTTAACCATGTAACCTCTGCAGTCCCATGGTAATAATACAATCCACTTCAAATTTAATCTCGAGGATCTTCTGTCTCACTCCTGTTAGGCTCAACATTAGCTTCTGCCTAAAGTAAAGTTTTTTACACCAAAGGTAAAAGATTTTTTTTAATGTCTGTTTCTTATGCTGACAATTGTGATAAAAGCTAGTTAAGCATTCCCATTGCTAATATTTGTATATTATTTTTACAGTTCAGTTGAGAGAAGGTATTTGGATGAGAGATTTTTAAACTGTAGTATTTTGTCAAAGCACAACATATGATCAGGGACTCAGAACTACAGAAGAAAGTTATTGATTCATTTTTACAACTTAAGTTAACAGAGTTCCTGTAGGCAATGAGTCAGCAGAAGTGGATTAGCTAGGCTGGCACTGAATCAGGGCTTCTACCCATCCTCCTTTCCTTGGTTTGAGAAGAAACCCACTCTCAGACTGGATAGCTAAACGAGAGTCTGGAGAATAAGTCCAACTTCCAAGGGGAGGGCTAGCCTGACCCACAAAAAGGCAGTAAAGCAACTAAGATGACTAACTGCCCTGCCTGCTTGCTAACTACTATAGCAAGCATCACCACACCACTGCTAGGCCTTATGTTACCTAGTATGATTCTCCCAATGACTCAGTGAGGGAGGCATCAAAGCATCATTATTCTTACTTTAGAAATGAAGACATAAGTAGGTTAATGTTACTTGCGTTAATGTTACTTGCCTGTATGTGTTAAAGGCAGAATTTTAAACCTGACTCCAGACTGTGTTCTTTTCATTTTGTTATTACCTCCAAATTGAAATATTAAGAACTATGACAAAAAATATATTTTCCCTAAAAGTGGTTTGTTTGAGAAACTCAAACATACCCATTGTAGAGACAAGATCCATCCCTTTTACAGCAAGAAGAAATTGAAGTCAGAAGCCCTAGAGAGATTCTCCATCCACTTAGAGGCCTCAGCTAAGCAATTTAATCAAATACAATGAATCAGATTCCAATAAAAGATAGGACATTTCAATTTTCAGAATAGCAAATGGGATTTCCAGATAAACCCACTTAGAATCTAACTCAGAGATTATATATTGGGCTCCCATTGATCAGTACAGGAGGATTTATTTTGAATCCTTAGTCAGTTATGCAGAATAAATATCTGTGTGTTGTTAAATTCTAGGACCATTATGACTTCAAGATTCTATTATCATTTCTTTGAAAAGCACACACAAAACCCCCCCACAACCCTCAATAACTAGCATCTGAGTAGGTCAAGTTGAAAGGCAAACTGGGATAAGAAAAGAATACTGAACTTGAATTTCAGTTCCTTTGCCACTAACCTGTGTGACCTTGGGCAAGTCATGCTCTGAATGGAGATTCCATTTCCTTATCTATAAAATAGACTAGATAATCTCTTATTGTCCTTTCCAGCTTTGAAATTCTATCACTCTATGACTAACAGAACTCTCCTAGAAGGAGAGGAGGGAGGGAGCTTAAATAGAGCATTCTCCCCACTGGGAATGATCTCTAGTTCAATTTTACATTCCAAAAGCAGTATTGATTATGTGTTATATGCTATACACTATGCTAGATACTGGGAATACAAAAATGAATGAAACAGTCCATGCCCTCAAGGAACTTATACTCTACTGAGGGAAACAACATGCAGATTAATCTATCTATCTATCTATCTATCTATCTATCTATCTATCTACTAATGTACTAAATAAATAGACAGCAGTTGGGGTGGGGGTGGGGGTGGGAGAGGAGGGAAGTGCCAGCAGCAAAGGAGATCAAAAAAAGGTCTTGCAGAAAAGTAAGGATTTTAAGGGATAGAGGTGAGGATTGAGTTCCTGCTAAACATGGGAGACAGACTGGGCAAAAGTCCAGAGGCAGAGATGGACTGTGGTCCTTTGATAAATGACAGAAAACTCACTACTTAACTTTTACAACAATCAAGAGGTCTCTGGCAGTTTAGTTGTTGACTCCAGTGAATTGGGTATCGAAAACTATAGGCAATAAGATACTTTAAGAAGATTCTAATTTTATGTAATTACTCAAGTGTTGCAATAATTGAAGAAAAATGTTACAGGGGAAAACAGTTTGTAAAAGTCAAGTATAACACAGAGGCAGCTATACCATAGATCATGTAAATGTATAAACCTGGACAGTTCAAGGTAATGAACAGCACATCCATAGAGCCACTTCAAACAAAAATAGCCCATGTTTTTGAAATATGTATGTTTATGGAGGAGATTTTTTTGATGAACTGCCATCTGTGTAACATATAAGGTGAGTATTAATCTCTGTATGTCTAATAGAACTTTACAAAAAACCTCAAGATTTTAAGTGGAGGGTATTGGCACAAGTGCATTAAAGTAAAGGACAGCAACAATAGTAAGGCGTATTTTATAATGTACTTTTATTTATGTACTTTTGAAAACATCTATAGCTAGCTGGAAGTATGCCTGCCATCTTGCTCTTGGAAAATGACTGCATGCTCATTGACAGATTTTTTTCTTTGGAGATGTTACTCCCATGTCTACAATACTGGAAGCCCATCACAAAACAGACCATCATCAAGCAGATCAAAATTCCACATAGTTTTTAAAAAATGCTTGTTGCTGAGAGAAGAACAAGTTCAAATAAGTTGAAATATTTTATCTCATTCACATAAAAATGACAAAATTGATGAAAAAATTGGAAATTGCTAATGTTGGAAGGGCTATACACTGATATACTATTGATGGCACGATGAATTGATATCACTATTCTGAAAAGTAATTTGAAATCATGCAAGGAATGTCATAAAACTGTCAATAATTTTTTTAAAACAAATACTTTATTAACTTCTGTTTTACATCATTTATTTCTGCCAGATTTTGAGTTACAATCATTTCCCCCCCCTGTTTTTCCCCTACCCACCCTCCCAGAACAGCAGTCCCGCAAGATATCACTTCCTCCAATCTGCTCTCTCCCATACCTTCTCTCATACCCCCTTCGACTTTTCCATTGGAGGAAGGTGAATCTTTGTGTCCCAATGCCTGCACATCTTATCTCCCTATTACAAGCAAAAGAGTATTAATAATAGTATTTATATATATTTGAAATATTTAATGTTAAGACCTCGGATTTCAGATCCGAGCTTGAGCTTGGAGCTTGAGCTGCCTCTGAAAACCACAAAATGGCGTGTGTCCTCAGCAGCCTCTAGCCCCCAGGGGAGGAAGCCGACGCATTCCCCAAACACTGGTCCCAAAGTCCACAGGGCACCAACCTCTCACCCTGTCCCAGGCATGTCTATGTTGACAATTCTGGAGTCACCACAGCTGCCAGTGCTCTGGGGTCTCTCCAGCCGGCTGCTGGCCCTGCCACCCTGGGGCCAAAACCTCGGCTCATGGGGACCTGGGCTCCGCTCGGCTCGGCTCCCCGTGCTCTGCGCACTGCTGGCTCCCAGATTGCTGCACTGGTCCTTCCTGCAGGGCCGTCGGGCTGTCCTCAGCGGGAGGCCAGCTTCTCTGTGTCATTCCGTGGGTGCCGGGGCTCCAGAAGTTGTTCAGAGTCCCCCCCTACATAGCCCGGGGGGAATCTGGGGGCAGAGTGGAGACGGCTTGTCCAAGCCACTCTTGGACAAGCCGTCTCCACTCTGCCATCTTGGCTCCACCCCTGTCAATAATTTTTAATTGAGAAAACCTATAACTGGGCATGTACTTCCAAAAGATCAATACATATGTGAGGCTAATTGAAAGCAAAGCCCTTGATTATGAAGGGGGATTGAAGAGGTAAATAAATAAATAAAAGCAAATAATTAAAATAAGAGGAATTCACCATCAGTGAGGAATGACTGAACAAATTGTAGCATATGAATGTAATGGAATATCAAGTATAAGCAATCACAAAAGAGACATTTTTTTTAAAAAGTATTATGAAATGTAATTTTATATACCCAATTATTATGTAATATGTAACATATAATATGTATAATTTGTATATTACAATTTTACATGTAATCTTCTTTTGTGTTCTGCTGTGTATATGAAAATATTCATGTTTTGGGTGTTTAATTTTAGAATAAAAATTGATATGTTTTTTTTTTAAATACAGTTGGACAGTTGACATGATACTACAAATAAAATCCAAGGTACATTTTATCCCTTCAAGTATTCACTCAGAATTCTTTCCTTTCAATAATTATAATAAATTTTGTATAAATTTGAGTCCTAGATTGAGGAATTTGTGACAAGGCCCACTTTGTTGTAATACGTTCTTTGCTTTTGGACAGAAAGCTAATTGTTCATTGATATTCAGCACTTGGTACAAACTCCAGTTTTATAGCAACAGACATATTTTTGGAATTAATTGGTATTTGCTTTTTTAGGAGTAGGAAAAATAGGTGCTGCTTATATACAATTGGTTCAGCCATTACATAGTTTCATCCAGTGAATCCTGAACAAGATATGCTTCTTAAAAAGTGAAAACATTCTGCATTTAAAATGACTAGACATATGGATAGTCTTTTGAGTTTTTCTATCCTGTGGTCTCAGTCATAGTACTCTGAGTTTGTTTTCATTGTTAATGCTATTTCTTTAACTGGTACAAACCTGGAAAGTCTCATTGCTTAAATGTTTAGATTTGCCTAAAGCTACAACAAAAGTTTCAACCAAAAGTATAATCTAATTATTTGGGCAACTTTAAAGGTTGGTCAATTACAACTTACCCATAAGTCCTTTTTTGTTATTTTAGCATCATAAATAGTCATCTGGCATTAAATATTTGTGATCTAGGCCAGTAACCTTTTTCAATCTCACAGGACTTTTTTTAATTAAACTATATCTTTGTCCCATGTCTATAATCCTCTCGCTGACATTTTATATACAAGACACCTTGCTGAAAAAAGGTCAAGCAGTACAGTTATAAATGGAAAAGAGATTAAAAGAATTCTCAAGCCATAGTGTGATCTAAGAGTGAGTTAATAGGAGTAGTTCTTAGTAGACATGCTCAGATGGACCAAGAAATCCTCCTGATAGCCTTTAATGATTAGGACAGCAAAGCAAATGAAAATTACTTTATTTGATAAAAAAAATACTAATACACAATTTTTATTTGCTTCAAGTAATTATTACAAAGGGTCCCCCAAAGGGCTTCAGCCACCATAAAATTTTTATGAAGATCACTGCAAAGTGTAGTACTAGTGTGTGGATGAATATCACCTACTTCTCTCATTTCAGTAAAACCACCAAATGTTAGTCTACTGCTAAGCTTAATTAACTCTCCAAAGTAAAAGTAACATTCTAGGGAAAAGCATGCATCCCTAAAAAGAAAGAATAGAATACAAAAAAAAAAGTTTGGGGTGGGTGCAAGACAAGTTAATGGTATATTACTAAAGTTATATTTCTATGGACTAAATAGTCCTCATCTTGTCCTAAAGGTAAATACATTCCCAGTATAAGGGACTGCCTTATTTTCATCAGAACATTAAGCAGAAATTGAAGGAGGATTTCCTCCCCCCCACCAATATTTTCCAGCTGGCACATTATGACTGCAACTTGCTGAATCCATGCCACACTGTGATGCCTTTAATGGGGTACATGGGTACCACTAAACAATGCATTACTTGTAATGTCTTAAATAACCTAGCAAAGCATGGTACCCAAGTATTGAAATTCCACTGCCTACCTCTCAGAGGCTGCTTTGTTATACCCAAGAGACCAACCTTTCTCTGAAAAGTCTTTACTGCTAATTTCTTTCTGTCAATTTTATATAGTCCAGTGATAAAAGGATATACTTGCACTCCTATGTCATCAGAAAGAGTGTTCTTTCAATGGAAATGCTGGAGGCTAGGCCATTTATGCAGGAGGCATAATTGCAGTGCTCATGTTTTCATCATTCTTAGGATTTGTGTCTGTAAATGGTCCACTTGGTTGCGGCACAAGTTTCTTAATTAAACAAGACAGCTAGAACTTCACATTTGACTTTAGTTGAGCCCCACTCAGTGGTTCTCAAACTCAGTGTTTGAGTGTGGAATCTTTGTCTGGACTAAGTAAAAAGGTTGCTATTTCCAGTTTCAGCTATTAGAAGATTGCTGATGGCAACTGAACCACCAGGATCCCAGCAAACTCTGTGCAGAGAAACTGGACACTCCATTTGAGAAATGTTATCCATGACAAGTGGAGAATTTGGCAGTGCTATTCACTGAATCTGTGTTCTACAAGTTCTAAAACAGCCAGTTGCTTCAGGCAATTATTTTTTGTGTCTTCCCATACAAATCTTTTTTTTTTAATTGTGTATGTTTGTTTTTATTGTATGTGGTTTTTGTGAAAAAGATACACTTGAATTAAGCGAAATTCATTTTGAAAAACCTCTAACTTAAACTGACCTTAATTGGTTGTTGCTTTTTTTTTAATCAGCAATATTTCAAACCATATTTATCTGGGTAGCTAACATAACAGTAAGACATAAAGTTGAAGTGAATTGAATAAAGTAGTTTTCTACATGAACATAAAAATATGGCTTGATTTTTTTTTTAATAATAAGAATTGACAGTTGTTTTGATGTTAAAAGATGTGGGAATGAACTCTGTTGAGTGGTCACAGAACCACAGATGTGGAAGGGAGTTATGGAAGAGAAATTAGAAGTAAATCTTATACAAACACTTCATTCTATAGATGAAAAAACTGAGACTTAAAGACTTGCCTAACGTCACACAAATAGTAAGTAATGAAGCCAAGATTCAAACCCAAGGCCTGACTTCAGGCATAGTGGGCTTATCTCTGTCTTCAAGCAATCAAGGGTCTGTCATGTGGAAAAAGAAGCAAACTCATTTTGCTTAGTCCCCAAGGATGGAACTATGGGCAATAAGAAAGACAATTTTTAAAATTAGCAGCATCAAAATACTTTTGCCTTGTCAGAAGAGCTAATCAGTTAGATTGCTTCTCTTTATGTAAACAGAAAATTTGAAGAAAAGATCAGTGAAACTAGGTGTTTGGTACTGAGAAAACAATTAGTTGATGGTCTGAATTTGTCCTTTTTGGTAAGGTATTTTGTTCTCATGGACATAGCCTTAATTTTACTACTTCAATAAGTCAATGAAATAAGCAATTTAGAGGATCAGATTATTCCCATAACAAATTTAAAATCTAAGGCATTCTTTATATATATACACACACACACACATGCACACACGTGCCAACAAATCTTGTGTGCCCTGAAGTACAGAATGTTCTAAAAGTCTTGAGCTTACAAAGGGTAGGACCCCTTATCTAGCAATTTTTTTTTTAGATAAATTGTAAAACATAGAAAGAGTATTTCTGAGTAGCACCAGTTCATTGTTTTTATGATGTCCATTTTCACCTTTCTCCATGTTTCTTAAAGAAAATACTTTATTATGTCCCCGTGGTTATTCAGATAAGCTGTATTCTATATATGAAAAGAGAATTCAATGTTTTGTGGTGTGGTAGATACACTAGGAATGTGCTAGATGGTGCTACAACATACTTTTGTAGGACTCTATTAAAGTGCTTTGGGGATCTGGGAAGATTTTCTTTGGATTTGAACAGTTCTCACGAAAACAGTTAGTTCTCTATCAGCATTGCTTCTTCCTCATTAAAATAAGTAATATTGGGGCAACTGAACTTCCAGGATTTCAGTCTTGTGTTTCTGATCAATCTTGGCTACATTTTTACCTCTACAACAGTGTTCACAGGTACAAAGCCTGGACCAGTATCTTTCAAAATAATAGAATTGCTCAGTCAAAAAGTAGTAAATCAGAAAGAAATGAAGTTCCAAGAAAACAGCAGTAATCTGAAAGGCCTGGGTGTGATTTGTTTATCTCATGCAAAAACACAAACACAAAAGCCCCATAATTACATACAGAAACAGATGAATTATTTAGTATTACATACACTATGCTGGCTGATACAATTTTACATTTTTCCCTTGGTTGTGTTAATATTGTGTCCATATTGTTGGCATCATGTGCTGTGCCCTTTAATAGAGACATTCTCCAATTTTCACAGTGGACAGGGAGCTGGCTTAAACCCCCCCAAAAAAACACATAGCTTCAATTCATACCCCAGAAGCATATGTGCTGAGTGGGTATGTGCTGATCCTGGGTAAATTACTTAACCTCTCTATTCCAGGGGAGGAGCCAACTTGCATTGATAGACAGACCCTATACCAGTCAGTTAGTTGGCAGACATGCTTTAAACATTTACTAAACTCCAGTCACTGGGCTGAGGACTGGGAATATGAATACAATAAAAAAGAAAGACAGCCCTGCCCTCAAAGAGTTTATGTTCTAATTGGGGAAGACAAGACATATCCGAGGAAATTATAAATCCAGTCCCAATCCCCATTATTCTTTGAACATAAGATAAGTGATGAAAAAATTAGTCCCAAAGAATGTAGTCATTATTCTGTGAGAAAGATGTCCTGACAGCAAAAGGAATGACAACAGCTATAGCAACAATGGAAGCAAGAGAAATAGCAACAGTAACAGAAATGACAATTATCACAGCAGCGGAGACAACAACAGCAACAATGGTTAAGAAGTCCAAATGCATGTGCCAAAATCACCAAGCAGGCACGTTAGGCAGGGCAGCTGGTGGCATGGCAGATAGAGCACAACTCCAGCAGCAGACACTTACTAGCTATGGGACTCTGGGCCAGTAGCTTCATCGCTGTGTACCTGTTTCCTTATCTATAAAATGGGGATGATGATAGCACCTATCTCCCAGGGTGCTTGTGAGGATCAGATGAGATATTTGTAAAAAGTGAGTGCCTGGCACATAGTAGGTGCTATAAGCATGCTTATTCCCTTGCCCCTTCCTCTCTTTTGTAGGTCAGTGACTACAATAAAGAAATCTAGAAGTAGAGACAGAAAATTATGCTAAAGGGTACAGGACTAAGGTCCCAGGAAGCCTGGAGTGAAGGAGCTAATGTAGCTCAATGGTCCCATGCTGAGTAAAAGCCCTGGGAGCAAAGAAACTGTTGTAGAATACCTCATGATTCACCAGAGGCTAAGAGGAGGTGGAAGGGAAATGGGCCAAGGACAATGGAGATACTGAGTCTGCCTACAGACCAAAGAAGCCTAGTTGACTAAACACTCACTCTTTTTCTTCCCCCATCTGGAAAAAAGTGGAGGCACTGAATCCTCCCAGACCAGGGGTGGGGGAACCTGATGTCTGAATTTGAATCCAAAGCTTCTGAGTTTGGATTCAGCCAAAGGGCTGCATTTGAGGACCTGGAGGCTCCCCACCATAACTCCCAGACCATAACTTTCTCTTCCCAGTGCGCTGGCCTAAGGGAAGTCAACTACCCTTTGTTCCTTGCCTTTTACTCTATCATTCCTCTTTGTGTCTGAGGCTAGAGCTTCGACTCAGGTTGATGAGAATAAGAGAGCAGCCACATCCAGGAAAAGCAACTGAGCTCACTTTTTATCCCAGGGAAAAATAATCCCAGAAGCAGCTAGGTGGCTTAGTGGATAGAGCTCTGGACCTGGTGTCAGGAAAACATGAGTTCAAATCCAGCCTCACACACTTAGTAGGTGTATGTCCCTAGGCAAGCCACTTAACCTCTGTTTACCTTAATCCACTAGAGAAGGAAATGGCAAAGGACTCCAGATTCTTTGCTAAGAAAAGCCCAGGGATATGATGGTTCACAGGGTCACAAAACATCAGATATGACTGAATGACAACAAAAATAATCCCAGTTCCACACAGGTGCCTTTCTCTACTTCTTTTAGGGAGCTTATGAGTAACCATAATAACTGAAATTTATTTGTAGATGTTGAGCCCCAAAAAGAGAACTAAAGTTTAGCCACTAGGACTGTGAATTCATTTTATTGTTTTAGTTCTGTATACTCCAGCTAGTACCTGGCATCTTTCATTTTCTCCTTTTCTAGCACAGAATTAGATACATTAGTTTGAACATTCATAATAGAAGGTGGATTGTTAAATGCAACAAAAATTAGATTAAAGAAAAAGATTATATAAAAAGCACAGGGAGGTGAATTGGGGGAAAGTGAAACTTCCTTTGCTTTTCTCTGTCCTTGAAATGGTGACTGCAACCTGCAACCTTAGTCTTATCTTTGTTCTATTTAGCTATTGCTGTGCCCCAAGGCTTGCCTTTTATGTTTAGTGCTCAGTCCCCAAACAAGCTCTGCAAATTGCTTGCAGGGAATTCATAGCATTCCTTGGCGGTTATGCTCCCCTCCCAGTTGCTCAAGTTCTGCTCTAGCTAACTTGTCACAGACCACATATCCCTCTTTTAGTACTCTGGGGTGTGCTGGTAAAAGTTTAACAAGCTGACTGCAGGGAAAAAAAAGGTACCCATACACTTTGAAGTTTAATCTGCATTATTCACATTATCTTCTTTAGTTTCTAAAGTCTAATGATAATTATTATAATAGTAGCTAATATTTATGTAGAGCTTGCTGTGTACCAGGCACTGTGCTTTGAAATTATTATCTCATTTAATCCTCATACCATTAAGAGGTAGGTACTATTACTATTTTGATTTTATAGATTAGGAAACTGAGGCAGAGGTTAAGGAACTTGCCCAGGTCACACAGCTAGTAAGTGTCTGAGGCTGAATTTGAACTCAGGTCTTCCCTCCAGGCTCAAGCCTCTATCCACTATGCCACTTAGCTGCCTTAGCTTAGACAATCAACAAAATAATAATAATAATAAATCAGACCCTAATTTGTAGTGTTTGTTAATTTCAGAGATGTAAATACACGCATTGAAAATTTAACAGTCTGTTTCAGTGAGTTTACACTTAAGTATAACTAGGTATAGGCTCAAAGATTACAAGACTAGCTTCAAGACTGAGAAAGACCCCTGTCCTTCTGAACCACAATCCCATGGTGACCTCAGATCTCACATCTCTGTCCTACCCCCTAGGCAGCCAGTCCAAACATCTGTATACCTTGTTATATAAGTATATCCAGTTTTCCCCTTAAAAAACCTTCACTTGATCCAACATTCACCTCAAGGTTTATTCCTTTTCAATTCAAGTCAAAAAACACTTTTAAGGGCTTAGAATGTACTAGACATACAAATAAAATAAAAAGATACATTACTCCTACCCTCAAGGAGCTTACATTCTAATGGAATAAGACTATAGGGACAGTTCTTTTCAGACCATTCTGCAGACTGCTACATAAAGCAATTTTTGCATAATGTGAATTTGCTCCTACCTATCTACTTCACTTAGCCTATATAATAAAGACATACACAAAATAATACCTTTGAACAAGTCATAAAGTATAGTAAAATATATACATATTAAGTAATGTGCCACAGTAATGAATAGAATTGTGAACTGAAAGGTAAAGGTAAAGTTAATGGTAAAGTACGCACAGTTCTATACAGTCAAGTTAACACACATATGCAGGATGATGCCCCTTCCCCACTTACTGCATCTTTCCTTTACAATCGGTTGTCTGCACAACTTTTTTTTTTTTTTATATGAAGCTATCATGAGATCTTTGGACAGTAGACCTCTTTTTTCCTCATATATCTGGTGATAGCAAACAGTATTATCCTCAACTAGTTTTTGAACTCTAAAAAATCTTGAAGTCTTTGGACCCATCTTTTCAATACAACAAGAAAGTTCACTCAAATGATGAAATGCTTTTGCCAACTGTTGAGTGAACCTTTTTGGTTTTTACCTCAGTTCTGGAGCTTCTCTTTCTTTTTCTGCAATCTTTGAAGCTAGCAGCTCAATCAGATCCTCATTCAAGAGTTCTCTGTGAGACTATCAATTCCTCTACATCATTCCCATCCAATTCTTGAGCTAATTTTCCAATCTTGTTAGTTACTTCTTTGAAATTTCATCTTCGTCAAATCCACAGTTGGAATGAACTGCAGGCACACTTTTCCCAAACTCTCTTCACGCATGTTTCTGTCACATCTTCCCGTGCCTTTCAGAATTCTTTACGTAAAATCAAATTTATGTCATGTGGACTTATGTAAAGCAAGAATTATCTCTACATATAAGAAAAGTGAAAAGGAGATGGGAGAAGTGGTCTTAAAGAAGGAACCAGTACAGGTGGAAAAAGAAATCCAAAAAGTCAGGAGCTGAGCCCAGAGAAGAATCAAAGTGTCAACATGGTTAACCTGGGCACTTTCCTTAAAATAGAGATTTGGGGAGGCTCTAACCATTTAGAGGAAGGGGCTTCAAAGGCAGAACAATCTTCCAAAATGAGGTCCCAGGGTCATGGAGGAGAAAGAAGTCTGGAAAACCAAAAGCAGAGCCCTGAAAAAAATGGAGCGAAATTTTGCAGAAGTGAAAGCATTTTTTCATAGCCTAACTTGCAAAAAAAAAGCTGCCTTTCATTTCCTTCCATCTCATTCAATTTTCAACTCAGTGTACTCTAGTTTTCAATCTTATCACAAAACTGCAAATGTTTTCTCCAGAGTATTTTTATGTAATCAGATCCAGCTCCATTGTTCTTTTGAAATCAATGATTGTGACTTGATGTGGGGATGAGATCCATCCACTGGCCATAATTGGAATAAAGCATAGAGTATGGAGTGAGTGTTGAAAGAGTGAAATACACCTGTGCTTTTTTATATAGCAGAGAGCAGATTTTGAGTAATGGGCAATGGTGATTGTTGGGAACCAAAACATTGTATTGAGTCATTTCAGTTGAGAAAATGTGATTGCCATCAAGTGGGAGTGTGTCCAGTGTAAAAATTGTTGGTTCTTCAGATCACATTATAGGCTACTTATGCCTAAATCTATAATGATGAGGAATGTAAGTATCAAGGTGATTACCAGTAGGCATATTCTATCCATGTCATTTTTCAGAAAAACTGGGAAGACTTGGATCCAATTGTCCTTTTAGAAGGTAGTTTCAGCTGGGGAACAGATAAAAAACCACTAACGATTTGATCACTCAAACTCATAAATTCAGTAAAATTTGCTCATTTGTGGTTACTCCCATTTTTTTTCTATGATTTTAAGAAGAATTGTTATGACCTGTTTAATGTATCTCCCTTTCCATTTCATCTTTTTCAGTGATGTTTGTTTCTTACTCCCCTGAGTTTATGTTTCAGAAGTACTGATTTCTCTCCTGTAAGAGGAAAAGTAGAACAACTTCTTGACATTTGGAAACACACTGTTTTAAAGCAGCATGGTACAGGAGAAAAAGAATTGGGCTAGATGTCAGGAAACCTGTCCTAAATCTGCCATTAACTTTTTTTTTTTTCTGACCTTCAGAAAGTCACAACTTCACTAGGTCTCCATCTCTTCAAATATAAAATGAAGTTATTGGACTAGATAATCTCTGAGGTTTGCTGCTTAGTTCAGTGTAAAGATACCTGAATTTAGAGTCAAAGGACCTGGATTTTGACTGTTACTTATTTGGGTAGGCTGCCTACTTTTTGGGCCTCTGTTTCCTTATCTGTAGAATGAGAGCATTTGACTATATGACCTCTGAAGTTTTTTCTAGCTCTAACTTTTTGCTTCTATATTGGTCCAAGGTCACACAACTTTGTAAGTGGCTAGAACCCAAATTTGAACTCAGGAAGATAAGTCTTCTTGATTCTTGGCCCTGCACTCTATCTACTGTGCTACCTAGCTGAAGGATTTCCTACAGAACAATTAATAAACAGAAACAAATATCCATTCAACATGCGAGCCTGTCTTTAAAAAAAAAGAATATCCTGGAAGAAAAGGTTGAAGTACACAAAAACCTAAGGTTAGTTAAAATATACAAAATTTTCAAATCTATAAAAACATACAGTGGTGAGAATAAAGGGAGAACTCTGGAGAAATTTTCTGGAACTCTCCAGCTTGAATTTCAATGTGCATGCTCAGTGATTTTCACTATAAAGATTTCAATATAATATTTTCAAGGAAAAAAATTCCTAAATTCAATTTGAGATTCTAGATTTAAAATCTTCCATACTCCTTCAGTATATGAACCACAGCACTGAAAATGAATGTTTCCCCATTAAATCTATATCTTTTCATGGATATACAAAATATAAAGTATTAGATACACAGTTTTGCTATTTTAAGAGATTGTGTTTCAAGCCTCAATGCTCAAGGAACCAAGAATGGGTACAGTGTGGGCCATAAGATTAAAATACTAACACAAGTAGGTGGAAATGATTCATTTGTTTTTGTGTATTAAAGCGTAAAAGTAGAAATAGTAGAAAGTGACATAATAGCATTGTATCTGACCAATTTGTTTTCCAAGCCATGTGCTCTCATGGTTATATATTCTGTGAGAATAAATGATAAAATTTAGATTTGAGATGGTTAAATGTTACAACAGTAGCAAAATAACAGTAACAACTAAGTCATGTACCCTAGCTGCCACTCAACATCCACTTTTTGTGTGGACAGCAGTAGAAGAGGTGGACGGACAAAAGGATTACTCTAAAGATATCCAAAACAAATTGGAAGTTAAAAAATAAAGTGGCTATTCGAAGTAAATAAAAGCAGAAAGTAGTGTAGTAAATTACAAGTCACCCAACTTGGCTCTGTTGTTGATCATTTATGACCTTTGGAAGTTATTTAAACTTTTTTGAGCTTCAATTTCCTAACCTCTATGTTGAGGATAATAATACTTTCCCCACTTATATCATAGAGTTGTTAAGAGGATCATATGAGGAAATTGTTAAAGAAAAACATTTTAATGTAAAAATGCTATATGTAGTAAAATTATATAAATGTTGAAATAAAACCTGGTAACTATTTCTGCAGATTTTCTTTCCCCTGACTCCTTGGTAGTCACAGTTACCAAAGACCCAGAAAGGAAAGATTTTTGCTACCAAAATCCTTGGTACTATCAACTGGTCCAACACAAGAAGCTTATTATATATAAGATATATGATTTGATATCAAAACCATATATATGTATATATGATTTTATTATTGTCAATGACATTAAAGAAGGTGCTTTACTATTTGCTTTGATAAATGCTATATTAATTCATTCATTCATATCATACAAATTCCTTGCAAGTAGAGATTGTTTCATTCATATATTTGTATCCCCAAGTGGCTAATTGCCGTGGGCTGCTCAGTGTCCAGCACTTAGCATGATCCGGAGACATGAATAAAAAATGACCAGGCCATGTGGGTAGCTCAAGGAAGAACCATGAACTCTATTTATTGATACTCAGGGAAAGGTTTTTATAGAGCAAAGAGACAAAGGACAGGAAGGAAGAGAAATCATTATCTTAGTCTGTTGTATCCTGGAAGTAGCATAGTAATAAGGCCTATTGATCCCTAGCTGCCATAGAGTCTTGGGAAGTTATCTCTTATCTCAGTTACATCTGAAAGGATGCTCTTGAGAGCTGGCCTCAAAACCTAATGGCCAAGGCCCATCATCAAGAACATCTGCATAAGAACTGACTTCCTGCAAATGTTTTGGACAACTAAAGTTATGGGGCAGAGCCTTAGGTCTGGTTCTCCAGTACTTCCTAATGCAGCCGCAGTCATAAACAGATATAATTGAGAGCAAACTTCAAAGCTGAAGCGCAATCCTCAAAAGACATCATGTTTAGAGCTGGCGGCTCAAAGATACCAGAGTGCGGAATCAGATATATCCGGGGACAGAATCCTGTTGATCTAGGAACTCTAACAATATCCTTTTAAATGCAACCTATATCAAAAGAACTCTGGAGCAGACTTAGTGAAAAGTCGCATCTCAAAGAGATCTTTGACATGCCGGTCCACTGATATCAGGGTAATTGTCAGAGTCCTGGGACACGCCTCTTTGGCTCACCACAGCTAATATGTTATTGTTTATTCATTCAGTCATGTTTGAGTCTTCTTGACACTGGGTACCATACTGACTATGGGATTTTCTTTGTAAAGATACTGGAGTGGTTTGCCATTTCCTTCTCCAGTGGATTGAGGCAAATAGAGCTCAAGTGACTTGCCTGGGGTCAAATAGCCACTAAATGTCTGAGGCCCAAGTTGAAGTCAGGTCTTCCTGATTACAGGCTTGACACTCTATCCCTTGAGCACCTAGATGCCTCCTGCCTGGTATATAAGTGGTCATTTAATAAATACATAATTGATTGTTTGAGAAATTTCATAACCTTTTTAGAATTGGGAGATACAATCATATAACATTTTCATTCCTCAATCTTATGCTACATACAACTGGATATGTTTATTTCTCAAAAGAGAAAATATTATAAGGATGACTATTTACAGTGGTTACACTGACAATTTCTTTTTCTAAAGCACACTAGCAATCTGTCATGTTATTTGAGTGAGGAGCCAAGATGGTAGAGTAGAAGCAGGAAATTCTGTGACTTCCCTGCACAACCACCTCAAATACCTATAAAATATGACTATAAAAATTTTAGAGCTACAAAACCCACAAAGTGATAGAGAGAAACAAATCTCCCACTGAAGACAGCCTGGCAGTTCAAAAGGAAGGGTTCATTACAGTACTCTGGGAGCCAAGTACAATCCTGCATAAGCCACGTGATTTTGGCCCCAGGGAGGCAGTGATGGCCAGAGCAGACTTCAGGAGAGTGAATCACCAGTAGCTGTGGCAGTTTCCAGATGTTTCTACCCATAAATGGCACAAAGAAAGTAAAAGGTCACTCGGGTGCTCTGCTGTAAAGGAAAGGCATGGTCTGGCCCATGCCCTCAGGGAAAGAGGTGGTGGAGGCATGACAGCTACTGCGGCTGCTACATAGCTGACTCAGAAGCTACTGGCCTACAGACTGTAGGGGGACCAAATGACATTCAGAGGGTAATTGCTCTTGCTTTGACCTGCTTGGATCTGAATCACAGTCCTTTCTTGGGTGTTGGTCCTGGGGCGAGAAATTCCAGCTTTCCAGTCTGTAGGGAGGGTACCCTCCTCAGACCTCTGACAATATTTGCAAAATCACTAACAATTTGAGACAAAGCTCTCCTCTCTGGAAGCAGAGTTCTACCAAAGTCAAGTAATTGACTGGCAATATGATCAAGGAGAGGAAGCACAGACCATAGAATCTTTTTTGGGGGGAAAAAGGATCAAAGCATGGAATAGGAGGAAGACAACAAAGTCAGAACTCCTGCACCAAAAGCTTCCAAGAAAAATATGAATTCATTATGGTCCATTGAGGAGCTCAGGAAGGATTTTGAAAATCAAGTAAGAGAAATGGAGGAATAACTGGGAAGAGAAATGAAAATGATGCAAGAAAATCAGGGAAAAAAGAGTCAACAACATGACTGAATAAAATAATACCTTAAACATAGACTAACTCAAATGGCAAAAGAGGCCCAAAACTCCTATGAGGAGAAGAATGCCTTAAAAAGCTGAATTTTCCAGGTGGAAAAGGAATTTCAACAACTCACTAAGAGAATAATTCCTTCAAAATTGGATTGGAGCAAATAGAAGCTAATGACTTTATGAGAAATCAAGATACTATTAAACAGATCCAAACAAATTAAAAAATAGAAGGCAATGTGAAATATCTCATTGGAAAAACCACTGACCTGGAAAATAAATCCAGGAGAGATCATTTAAAATTATTGGACTACCTGAAAGCCATGATAAAAAAAGAGCCTAGAAATCATCCTTCAAGAAATTCTCAAGGAAAATTGCCCTGATATTTTAGAACCAGAGGGCAAAATAGAAATTGAAAGAATTCACCAATCACCTCTTGAAAAAGATCCCAAAAAGAAAACTCCTAGGCATATTATAGCCAAATTCCAGAGTTCCCAGAGCAAGGAGAAAAATATTACAAGCAGCCAGGAAGAAACAATTTGAGTATTGTGGAAACACAATCAGGATAACACAAGATCTAGCAGCTTCTACATTAAGAGATCAAAGGACTTAAAATATAATATTCTAGAGGTCAAAGTAACTAGGATTAAAACCAAGAATCACCTACACAGCAAAACTGAGTGTAACGCTTCAGGGTAAATATGGTCATTCAATGAAATAGAGGACTTTCAAGCATTCTTGATGAAAAAAAACAGAGCTCAACAGAAAATACATAGATATGTTTATATAGGAGGGTATATGTGCATATAATTACATATTTGAGTGTTTGTATGTATGTGTACATGTATATATAGACAGAGGGCACAGTTGAATAGGAAGGGATGATATCTAAAAATAAAATTAAAAGGTGAGAGAGGAATATAATCTTTTATATCTAGATTATGTATCCATTTACATCTTATCTTGGTAGGTGATGTGAGATGTTGGCCTAAATATAGTTTCTGCCAGAATGCTGTCCAGTTTTTTGAGCATTATTTGTCAAGGGTGAGTTCACTCTAGTAAATGGAGTCAGGAGGTTTATGGAACACTGTACTACTGTGTTTACTTCTATATTTTATATATACATCTCTTTTTTTTAATACCAAGTCATTTTAATGATTACTGCTTTATACTAGAATTTGAGATCTGGTACAAATATATCCCATTTCTTCCTTCTTTTTTTCATTATTACTTAAGATCATTGACCTTTCATTCCTCCATATGATGGCCATTATTTTTTTCTAGATCTATAAAATATGTTTGGAAGTTTTATTGGTATAGCACTGAATAAATTAATTTAGGTAGTACTGTTATTTTCAATACAATAATATTGCCTCAATCTCCCCAAGACCAATATTTCTCCAATTTTTTAGACCTATATTTCTACAAAGATGTTTTTATAGTTGGATACACATGGTTGCTGAGTGAATCTTGATTAGACAACCCTCCAAATATACAACTTCTGTAAGTATTTTTAATGGAATTTTTCTTTCTGGTTCTCTTCTTCCTGGCTTTCATTGGTAACATATAGAAATGGTATTGATTTATGTGTATATATTTCATATCCTGCAACTTTGCTAAAGTTGTTGATTGTTTCAATTAATTTTTAGTTTACTCTCTTGGATTTTCTAAGAATACCATTATATAATCTGCAAAAAGTGATCATTGTTTCCTTTTCCTTGGTTTATGACAGTCTTCTGGCATAAGGGAGTCCTTCCTAAGAGGATGTAGGGGTTCTATTGACCCTTCCTTTCAACAGTTGGGCTTAGAATGCCCTGCTCCCCCAATGTAGGTGTGGCTGTCAGTAGGGTAAGTCCTTACCTGCCTACCCAACTACTTCATGTCTAAGGAAAGGCCCCTTGGGCCAGCCAAAGATGTCAGGGGAAATAATTCTTTCATGGATTCAGGTGCTTGAGAATAACATTTAAAACAATGGGAATCCATTGATTGCAAAATTTTATTGCAAGAATTAGGGAAGAGGTTGAAGGAGAGAGAGGAAAAGGGGTACACACAAACACAGGATATAACTTACATAAGGGCAGTATTGTGTTAAGAAGCATAGAGACATGAGTCCATTCAGCAGGAAAGGAGTGCTCCAGGAGGAAGGTGTAACTCCTGCTAGAGGTGAGCATTTGCTCCTAGTGGAGGGGAGAGTGTGTTTCAAAGTGATCCTCTGAGAGTAGAGTTTTTAAATCCTGATTTTGGATGCCCTACTTGGAGGTGGCCAATTTGCATATCAGGGATCGGGGCAAAATATTATGTTAGGGATTTGTTATCAGGGAGAAAAATAAACTGGTGGTAGACAAAATATCATCTGGGAGACACAGGTTTTTTTTAGATTTTTTATTTTTAGTTTTCAACATTCACTTTCATAAGTTTTAAATTTTTTACCCCTCCCTCTCCTGCTCCCTCCCCAAGACGGCATGCAATCATATATAGGCTGTACATGTACATTCCTATTAAACATTTTCACTTTAGTCATGTTATATAGAAGAATTATAATGAATGGGAGAAATCATGGGAAAAAAAAAACAAAACAAAACAAGCAAAAAAAGAAAATAGTCTGCTTCCTTTTGCATTCAGACTCCACAGTTCTTTCTCTGATGTGGATGGCATTTTTATCATGAGTCCTTTGGAATTGTTTTAGGTCCTTAACAATGAAGGGCTAAGTCAATGAAAATCAGTTATTGTATACTGTGGCTGTTATTGTATATGATGTTCTCCTGGTTCTGCTCACTTCACTCAACATCAGTTCATATAAGTCTTTCCAGGTTTTTCTGAAGCCCACCTGTTTATTATTTCTTATAGCACAATAGTATTCCATTACATCCATCACAGTTGTATTTTTGAAAAATACTATTGTCAGTATTTTTCCATGAGTATGTTTTATAAGCTTATAGCCTCCTTTCAGGGGAGACTGTCATGATGGTGTCAAGTTACAATTTTATAGCAAAGTTTTCCATGTATAGATGCTCCCTTCCAGGAGTCTATCCATTATTCTTGTGCTTAATCCAACCAATACAATATCACCCACAAACAAGGCATATTGAGTGATAAGGTTTAACATAAAATGATGAGGTTTAGGGTAGGGGTGCTCAAGACCCCAAAATACCAACATGCAGGATCCTGCTGAATGAATTCAACTCAAGTCTTCTCTCAGCCAAAGAAAAGTAAAAATTATTAAAAGTTCCCTTGTATTGGACACAGAGTAAGTCTATGCTAGAAAATTCTATGGTACTCTCATACACATGGAGGCAAGATGGGGTCTGATATACAGAAAGGTTGTGGGAGGAATCTAGGGTTGTTGTAAAGGAGGAGTTTGGGGAGGGTCTTCAGGAGGAGTTAATAAGGTCAGATTCCAGTAATGAGTGATTAAGGGTGGGAAGTTGCTGTTCAAGAGTGGAACAGTTGAGGATCTAGGGTGGGGGCTAGCTGGATAATAGTGGGCCAAAATAGTAACAAAGATTTGGGCAGAGCCACAATGAAAGGCTTATGGCCTCAGGCAAATGCCTTATCAAATGGGAAGATTCAATCAGAGTTCAAGGAGGTTCCCAGAGCCTGTACCTCATCATTGAGGACTTTACCATCTATAGGAAATCCCCCTTCACCTTGGACCCTGTACTGGATCCCCTCTGAGAAAGTGATTTACTTTTAGTGAGCATATTTCTTTCTGTATTTAATATTTAAATCTGTGCTTAATATTAAATTACTAATATTAAATGATCAGATAATCATTGAATAAATTTAACTCTTGTTGAGCACAACTCCACCCTTCCCTTCCCCTAATTAATCTATAAGCAGGCATTTCAGCACAACTCCACCCTTCCCCTCCCCAAATTGATCCCTGGGCTGGAGTTTCAGCCTAGGGTAAAATCCCTGCTCCATTCTTTTCCTTGCCCCGCCCCCCACCTCCCTACTTGGTGTTCCCCATCTCCCCATTCTGGGTTCCCTGTACCTCAGCCTAGGGTAAACTTCTGGGGGCAAGGGAAATTCAATTGTACACTGACCAATCATTGACCGTAGTTTTGGCTTTTGTAACCTGAATATTGAATCCCTTTAAAAACCAGCACACTATCTGTGCCAGTACTGTCTGATTTGGGTGTGTAACTATGTAACCCCAACAGTCTCATTGTAATAAAATCCACTTCCAAATTTTAATCTCAAGGATCTTCTGTCTCAGTTATGCTCTTCACTCTCTTGTTAATCTTTCAAAGATTTTTGAATAATTTTAATATATGAATTGGGGGCTTCTTGTTGGTCTAAAGTCATTATGGTGGTATTTTGCCTTATTAAATGAAATGCCTTTTTATAATCAGCAATCAGTAAGTACCCTGGGGTCTTGTCTTTTCCACATTTTTTAGTAAATTGTGTAGTGGTGAAGGTATGATCTACTATGGAACATCACTTATGAAAGCAAAATTCTACCCTATTAATAATTATCAAAGTTGCTTTTGATGCCTGTATAATTATTATCATAAAAATATTACATACATGGAAAAGTATGCATTTAGACCAGTAGTCACAGACTTTCTCTTCTGCACTGAGGGCACAACAAGACTAAGTGCTGAGTTGACAATAGGCACAAGGGCAGGGTCAAAACACCTCTTACTTGTTTCTTAGGATAAACCACACCCACCCTCTTTTTTGGGATTTTGTACTGATCTGAGTACACAATAAGGTCAGTCCCTACTTGTTCCTGGAAAAGTTATAGCTAGCAAAATAGGCAGATGCAAACTCTTTGCTAGGTTCTTGGACTAGCTTGAGGGTACAACAAGATCAGGCTGCCCTCTGAGGGATTACACCCCTACCTCCCACCACTTTACCAGGATTCTAGTCTGTTCAGCAGCTTGTGAGTGGGAATGGAAGAAACAGATTGTGGGGATAATCCAACAGAGAGGATAAACAAATTATGATGAGCAATAGGACAAGTGATCAAGAGATTTTAGAACAAAGGAGTGTAGAATTGAAATGGTTCACCAAGGGCACAATAAGGCTAGCGCTATGGCTCTAGGCTTGTCACAAATCACAGCAACAGAATAAATCCAGCAGTTCCAATACAAAACCTCACCCTTAAGCTTTCTAATAACCCACCTTCATCAGCAGATCTCACTATTACTATTTATGTATTCTTCTCTCAATGGTTGCTGAGTTCCCAAAACCTTTCTTGACCCAAATATATTACACCCTTGAACTGGCTTAGCCCACCATTGTCTGTTGTTTCCAGTTACCCTCCAGCAACTTCCCACCCTTAATCACTCATTGCTGGAGCCTGACTTCATTGACTCCTCCTGAAGACCCTCCCCAAATTCCTCCTCTAGACCTCTGATAGATTCCTCCCACAACCTTTCTGTATATCAGACCCCATCTTGCCTCCACAAGAGGAAGGTCAGAGAATGATCTAGCACAGACTCACTCTGTGTCAGATGATTCTAGCCTGCTTGTCCAATGTAAGCATCCCAGACACAGAGACTCCTTAACCCAATATGGTGAATCTTTAATAAACTTTGCTTTTCTTTGGCTAAGAGAAGACTTGAGTCAAATTCATTCAGCAGGACCCGACATATTGTTATTTTGGTGCCTCTAGTACCCCTAACCCCTAACCTCATCATTGTGTCCACAAATTATGGGTGTCACCCAACATTATGTCCCAGCCCCTATAGAAGTTGCAGATCAGGCACAGATTTGAATTATTTGAGGGAGTCTCTCACTAGTGGTTGTCTACAATGAAATCACAGTCCAGGTCAACAACAACAACACTAACAACAACAACAATTAGATCCCCATGATTGAGAATAGAAAAATCCACAATGATTCCCAAATCATTAATAAACTAAGTTAAGTAATTGAAGGCAAAGGAAGGAAATTAGTACTCTTAAGAATTCAAAAAGGCAAATTAGTGAATCAGTGGTTTAAAAGAAAGTGGAAAATGATAACATGGCAATGACTCTGAAAAAAGAGAATGGTGGAGGAACACAAAAAGCCACTGATGTCCCAAAAAATTCAGATCCAAATATGACAAAATCTGTAAAACACCTTAGGTCTCTGAAAGACAATACAAATATACATAAAAATATAATTTAGTGAGATAACCTGTACATTATTGCAGCAAATCATTGTTTCCCTAGAAAACTAAATGAAATAAAGAGCCTGAATACTACATTACAGGAATTTACACAAGAAAGTTGTCTGAAATCATCACATGGGACAAATTACAGATTGACAGAATTCATAGCATGCAATCAGGAAAGAGCCTTAGGATGTGCCTGTGTATGAGGAAGAAAACTGGGACTGGATTGTTTCAAGTAAAATAATTTGCAGGTAACTGGCAATTATTATTAGGGCAAAATAATGGGATGTAAGGAAAGGGAAAATGTTAAACTTACAATCTGGAATGCTTATGGCTAAACTTGCTCCTTACGTGAAGGAAATTTGGAGTATAGATTAGAAAATGGAACTCACCAATTTTACTCCATATTGGAAGGATAGGGATTAAATCTGTGATTTCAGGGAAAGAGGGAACTGTTGAATGAGGCAGTTCCCACAGTTCTTGCAAGTAACCATCTTCTCTATAAAATATCCTCATTGTAATGTGGAAGTGATTCATTTAAAATAACTTTATTAAGAAATAAAGTCTAGTATAATGATCTGGCCTTGGAGTCAAGATTACCCAAATTCAAGTTCTTGGTTCAGCACAAATGTAATGTATGATATTGATCAGGTCACTAAACTTATCAATGCTTCATGAAACTCTCTAAAACCCTAAGCTAGAGATACCAAAGTTTGTGGAGGGAATTTCCACAATGGGAGTTGCCCCCATAGATGAAATCATAGTTCTGAACATTAAAAAAAAAAAGCCCCCAACAGTATCCTTATTAATATAAAATAGTTACTTAGTTATGTTAATTTTTTGAATTATCTAATTTCACTAAGATAGCTACAAACTCAAAGGAGTAATACCAGAAAATAAGATGGCAGATGGCAGAAGCACCATTCTTGAAGGATATCGTTATGACTATGCAGTGAAGTAAGTTCAAGCTGATTAAATACCTATATTGGTAACTCCCAGGAAACGATGCCTTTTACCATACCCTCAGTCTTAACAAAAACCATAGCAATATTTAAATAAGAAGCCTGGAAGCTTTCCTTGGGGTTCTCCCCACCACCGCCGTTGCTGCCACACCATTCAGACCTTGGTTCTATGGTGAATAAGAATCATTCATTTTTCCATCTGCTTTGCCAAGTGGATTCTTCATTGTTCAGCTGAGTTAAGAGAACAGCTGAAGGCAAAAGAGGCAATACTCAGGAGCATAGTTACTGATAAATAATTACAACAAGGACATTATAATTATTTAATTAAAATTTGCGCATGGGGAGAGATTATGAGTCTTTGGACTTGCTACCTCATTTAGAAGATACTAGTCATTAACCAATTTAGCTGGAGTCAGCTCCTAAATGTCCACATGCTTGGCTTTATTTGTGAAACCTGTTCAGTCAGCAGTCATGGCTTCATGCACTGTGTACTACCACTAGCAAACAAAATAGAACACTTCATAATAGCTTTCTGGAGTGTTTGGATTTGTGGATCCCACAGAGCCATACAATGATTATTCGATCCCCAATATACCCTTTAAAAAACATTTGCCCAGAGATGACCCCTTTAAAAAATGAATAATACACAGGAGCCTTATTATAACACTATGCACTATAGCTCAAAAAACATTATCTTAGACCCTAGGAATATAAATAGCAACAACAATAATAACAATGGCCAGCATTTATAGAATACTTTAAGGTTTGTAGAGCTCTTTATAAGAGGCTCTTTGGAGCCTTACAACAACCCCATGAAATAAGTCTTAATATTATTCCTATTTTTACAGATGAGAAAGCTAAAGTTAAGGGAATTGCCCAGGGACACACAGTTAGTAAGTGTCAGTGCCAAGATTCAAACTGAGATCTTACTGACTTTATGCTCTTTGTGACCTAGATGCCCTATAAAGGCATAGGTGATAAAGTATATTCTTGGACTTAAATATATGTGCCAAGCTTTTATCACCAGTTGCCAACCCCTGAAAAACTGACCCCCTTATGACTCTCTTCCAAATCCCTCTGCCATACAAAGATACTTATAGACAAAAGACTTGAAAAGGAACTCTAGGGCAGTTAGGAGTGCTGGGCCTCAAATCAGGAAGACTCATCTTCCCGAGTTCAAATCTGGCCTCAGGCACTTACTATTCATGTGACCCTGGACAGGTTACTTAACCCTGTTTGCCTCAGTTACTCATTTGTAAAATGAACTGCTGAAAGAAATGGCAAACCACTCCAGTATTTTTGCAAAGAAAACCCTGAATGGGGTCATGAAGAGTTAGACATGACCGAATAACAACAACAAAAAGGAACTCTACTTTTCTAGAAATATAACATGAAATATCTAGTAGACCTAGACCAGCATTTGAGGAACTGGCCCTAAAGGGAATATATAGAATTATAACATAGGGAGTATCCAGATACTAGAGAGTGGAGTTCCACAATGGAATAAACATCTGTCTCAATGTGACCTTGCCTAACACTTTATTTTTGATAGTCACACCTATATTCTTCAATATGCTGGAGATGGGTCTAGATTTTTTTCACCTAGAACAGATGGAAGTCTCTTAATAATTCTAGTTTTTATTTCTTCAGGCAGCTTCTGAGAGAAGCAATACAACCCATTAGAAAGACTACAGACTTGGAGTCTGAAAGCCTGGGTTTGAGTCAAGAGACTCAGAAATAGGCTTCTCTTTGTAAAAGTGAGGTATCACTATGTCAGAGGTTATTCTGAGGAAAGTGTTTTGTGAATGATAGAAAATAATATAGATGTAATTTGTTACTGTAATTTCATCCCCTTTATTTTAATGAGAAGAGCTCTGAAAGAAACAGTTCTGGGACAAGTCACTATACTACAATTTTTTCTTTTATTAGGGGAAATATTGGGTAAGTGAAAAACAAAGGATAAAAGATTTAAGTGCCAAGCCCTTGGTTTGTGCTATGGATACAAATACAAAATCAAAATAGTCCTTTCCTCAAAAACTTAAACTCTTATGAACAGAGACAACATATATTTGGGAGTGGTGGCTGAGGAAGAGTATACCGGGTGAGGCAACTGACCAGTCAGTACAGTGTGGACCCCAGGGTGGCAGTCCCAAAGCTGAATGTGCTAAGTTCCCCAGGGCTTGGTCTCTGGTCCAAAAGGGACTGTGGTAGATCAGTAGGTAAGAATATATTCACACAAATAAAATGACTGAGTTTTCAAATTGTATCAAAGTATCAGGATACAAACCTACCTTCTGTAGACTCACTGAAAAAAATCTTTGCATAGCTCTAATAGTAGACAGTACAATTAGAATAAGAAGGTGCATCATGTTCCTACATGGTTCTGATTTAATATGATAGATACCTGCTTTTTGAAAAATTGTCTTTCAGTGTGATTCAGAAGAATATCTTTTAAAAATAATCTTCTTGCATTTTTGTGGACTGATGTAATGTCCAGGCAATTACAGGAAACAGTAGTTATCTGTGATGAGAGTTTGACAATTTTATTTATACTATGGGAATTTGTCATATGTTAGTTTATGAAGAATAGTAAACATCTGGCATACAATTTTTTTTTCTGTGAGTCAGAAATGGGAAGTGAGTACTTTCATTACCAACCACAAGGCAAGAAAAATGATATTCAATAAAGGATCTTTGAAGAAAGGATTAAAATTAATAGGAGACTAAATCATTTAATCCTAAAGGATTCATTGATCTAAGTAACAATTGTAGAAACAACAGGAAACTTTTTTTTTAACATGACAATAGTGACAACAACCTACCAAAACTTTTGGGATATAGCCACAGCAGTACTAAAAGGAAAATCTTTGTCAACAAAAAAAGAAAGAGAAAAGATCAATTAATTGGGCACGCAGCTAAAAAAAAAATCCCTAAAATAAAAAAAAAAAATTAAGTTCCAAGTAAACACCAAAAGTAGAAATTCAGAAACTCAAGGAACATAGTAAAAAATTGAAATCAAGAAACCCAATGAATTGATGAACAGCACTGGAAACTTAAAAAAACAATAAAGTAGATAAACTGTTAGCAAATGTATTTAAAAAGAGAAAGGAAAAATCAAATTGTCAGAATCAAAAACAGAAAATCAAAAGTGAAAAAGGAACATAGGGAAATTATTAGAAATGGGTTTGCTTAATTATATGCCAACATAATTACAATTGAAATGGATGAATATCTACAAAAATATGAAATACCATATTAACAAAAAAAGGAATAGATAACTTAAACCTAAATCCACAAAAAAAAAAAATGAGTAAGCCATGAATGAAGCCCCACAGAAATAGCAAGTTAAGCAATTATTTCCTTGGCTATGTGTAGTGAGGGAAAATGAGAAGAGAGAGACAATGCCAAGGTTTCAAACCTCAAAGAATGTAAGAAGGTCTGTACCTTTGATAGAATTAGTGATATATGGGAGAGGACTAGGCTTAGGGGAGAAATAATATGTTCCATTTTGGACATGTTGAATTTGACATCTCTGGGACATCCAATTTGAAATTCCCAATAGGGAGTTGGTGATGTAGCACTGAAACTTAAGGGAAGATTGCAGCTATACATATAGACCTGGGAATCATCTGCAGCAGGATCATTAAAACCATGGGGACTGATAAGGTAACTTAAAGAGTTATAATGGAAAGAGAAGGGCTCAGTACAAAGCTTTGGATAATTCTCAGAGTTGGAGGACATGATATAGAAGATGAGTATAAAGCCAAGCAAGAGCAGCCCTCCAGAGGACTGCTGTTGTGAACAGCTTTAAGGTTCTGATCACATAATATAGTGAACCCTCTATTTATTCAGCAGTAAACTAAGGCAGAACCTTTGCAGAATCCAAAGTATAGCATTCACAATGATATAACATAACAACTTATCACTAAAGTAGCTACATAGTTTTAAACAAAAGATATCATTCAGTAAGTCCTTAACTAAATCATCCTTAAGGAGCAATCCTCCTTAAGGGACACAAAGTACAAATGTCAAAGTTTTCCCATCCCTAGGTCACACTGTCTTATTCTCTCAGTCAAAAAGTCTTCTTTCTTCTTGATGGGAGGTTAGTTTCCAATCATCCTTACCCCAATCATCCTTAAGTCATACAAGGTACAAAGTACAAAGTTCTCCCACCCCTAGGACACAGTAAGTCATGATCTTCTCAGTCATCATTAAGTACCCAAAGAGAGGTCTTTTCATCTTGGCTTGAGGCTGGCTCCCAAATTCCATGGTTCCTCTTCAATGGGTCCAGCCCAACAGTTACCTGGATTCATAGGCAGGCAGCTCTCAGCTCCTAGTCCAGCTCCTTGTCTAGTTCCTCATCCAGCTCTCATTCTATATTGAAGCTCACAGTGTCCAGTCCACCTCAAGTCCTTTGCAGTTTTGGTTTCTGGGAAGACAAAGCTTAAATGAGCCAAAACAACATTCACACGCATTGCCAGCACCATCATCAATTCACTATCTGTCTGTGAAATCAACACAGACCCACAAACAAGTTCTGAGAAGTCAAAACAAATCATCAGCATAGTCCCAGGACCTCTGAAACTCTCCTCCAGGACTTCTGTAAATAGACAAGAAAATCCTCTTTCAGGGCTTCTAGTAATGTCCTAAAGCTTCTGTACAGAGTGTCACAAACACAAATTAACACAGACAGAACCTAGTGCTGGCCACCACAAGTGCTCCCTTCTCAGTTCTGTTCTGTCTCAGCTTGTGCTCCTCTATATATATGGTGGTTCTTCTTCCTGTCCCACCCTTCCTGTTGCATCAACAAGTTTCTCCTACCTTCAAATTACAAGGGGCTCAAACAAGATGCTAAATACTTAAGTAGCTGAAACAAAGGGCTAAGTACTTATTTGCTTGCCATTATATGAGACAGCAAAAGACTTTGAAAGTTTGAGAACCAGCAAAGAGGAGTGTCATGAAATCCCAGAGGGAAGACAATATCTAGAGAATGGTAAATAGTGTCAGATGCAGCCAAGAGATCTAATAGGATGGGGACTTAGAACAACATCTTTTCAGAGTCATCCTCAGCTTTCTTCTTGAAAGTTTTCTCTACTTAATACATCTCACATAGAGGAGACAAAGATATTAGTAACTAATTCCTTTATCAATTAGTTCAATTTGACTTCTGAATTCTTGTTCAAAACCTTCAGTTTTTATCTTTCCTTCGTACATATGTGTTTTCTTATATGTGTTTTCTCTCATAAGATGACTAATCTGGAAATATGTTTTATATGACTACCCATGTATAACCTTTATCAAATTGTTTGCTTTCTCAGTGAGGGGGGAGGGAAGTGAGGTCGGGAGTGTATATGGAACTCAAAAAAAAAATGAAGGCTAAAAATTGTTTTTACATGTAACTGGAAAAAATAAGAACTTAAAAAACAGAATTTGACCCTTGTTGAGGTTAAATAATATTCTGATAGCATGTTTTTCAGTGGAAACCATACACCTAGATGTCTCCCATGTATGCCAATTGGTTAATGAAATATTTCAGTTTAATTCCTTCTTTAATTTTGAAGCCATGATTAATTCTCTTTAAGCGAGATGATGATCGATTTTAGGCTAGTGGAAGCCATAAAGGGTTTAAACCAGGGGTAGTGAACCTGAGGTCTTGAAGCCACATGTGGCCCTCTAGGTCCTCAAGTGTGGCCTTTTGAGATTCAATCAAAGGGCCACACTTGAGGACTTAGAAAGTCACATGTGACCTTGAGGCTGCAGGTTCCCCACTTCTGGTTTAAACTGTTTCTCTGCTAGATGTTATATTTTATATCAATTTTTCTTGGCATTTTTGTGTGGCATAAAGTCCTTCTCAGATGTTGCAGCATGTCATGGAGGTGATCCAGAGTTTTCAAAGATTCCAGCAAAGGAGTAATATTCTTATAATGCTTTATCAACCTGGAAATGCTGAAAACATGGATCTGTAAAACAACTGCATATTTATTATCTGAGGATCAGCCTATAACAATTTGTAGAAATTCACCACCCAATTAGCTGCAGATGGTGAATTTTTTCAGCCATACCAACTCTTCTGCATCAATGAAGGGACTCTTCATACATACCCCCAAAATCCTAGTTACCTGAATTATTGAACTATCATTGTGGAAGATTATGTTTAGGAGGGTGGTTTCCCTACAACATAGTTCAATGTGTAAAACTTAGTCTTTTCATGAAACATTGACATGTTTCATGTCCTCCAAACTCCCAGGCACAGGTGACTCTAGTCTTGGTGATTGATCAGCTATAGATGTGGAAGTCCAATTTGCTGGCAAATACCATTCAGGTCAGTTGATTCAACTACATTAAAAAATAAAATAAAAATTCAAGCTTCTTATCTTTTGGCAAGATGATATATGAGAGGTGCAGAATGAGACCTATATTTGTGTATATGGCTGATGTGTGAATTTGCTGTTCTTGACCGTATACACATATATGTATATATATTTATTATGATGGAGGACTTTCACTGGGGGGTTGTTTTTTGAAGGAAAACTTTTTGGGTAATGATAGTGATAAAAAATAAACAGGTCACTGAATCTCTAAAAAATACACAGAATAGAGTATAAAGATCAGAAGAGTTCAGGTAAGTAATTTTATCATGTTTAATAAACATTTTAAAAGACAAACAATAGAAGTTCACAGAGTCATATTCAGTCTTCTTTTTCAGTTCTTTATAATGGAAATAAATGTTAATGTCTGTCAAAATTCATAGTAATTTTAAAAATTGCTCTGTTTCAGAAACCACACAAAATATATATTTCAACTTTGCAAATTTTCATGGTCCTGTAGGCCCAGAAAATAAAGTTACATCCCAAACATCCTGAACTTTAGACAAGTAACAGTTTTAGTTAAAAAGTTGATTAAATATATTACTATAATAATAGTTGATAAAAGAAAATTACAATCCTTTTTTCCCAGAACTATTTTCTTAGATCTTAGATCTCTAATATTCAGTGGCCATTCATGGTGATGTATCACCTCTAGGAAAATAACCATGGAATGAAATAGTAATAAATTTGGGCTATGTGCAAGCTGAGAAAGCTAGAGATAAAGTATGCATACATATGGGTTAACAGACACCTGTTTTTTTATCCCCTCTGGCATATTGTAAATAACTTTTTTATAATTATTGTCAATAATTATCAGTTTCATAAACAGTTTCTGGCATAATGAAAAAGATAATTCATCTGGGCAAACATTTATTATGAGCCCCTTCCTTAACTAATCAGTTGCCAAATACTGTCATTTCTACTTCACAGCATGTCCACTGTCCTCCATTTCTCCCCACTCTCACTACAACTCCAGTCCTTCATTACTATTACCTCCTGATTAATCTCCCTTCTCCAAATCTCTCCTTACTCTGGTCCACCCTCGACTTTGGGGCCAAAGTGATTTTTTTCTGAAAGCACAGGTCTGACCATGTTAGCTCCTTACTCACTAAATTCTAGGATCTCTCTATTACCTCTAGAATCAATTATCAGTCCCCTTTTTGAATGGAAAGCCCTGCAATCTGACTCTAACCCTCCTTTCTGATATTGTTATTCCTCACTCCTCCTTCCTATGTTAAAAAATCCAGCCAAACTGGACTTCCTCTACTATGGTCCAGCTCTTCTTCCAGAAGCTTCTCTACAGCCCCAGACACATTGCAAATACTAGAGCTTACATAAATTGGGTTTTGAAAAAGTGAATTTGTTCTACATCATCTGATTTGTTACAGAGAAAATTCTAAACACAACTTGAACTTCGCATTTCCAGTTTGCTTCTTTGGAAAATCTTTCCTGGGAAACAGTGAAAGGAATAGGAAAATGGCACCACTTCCCAATAGCTCCTAAGCTATAACTCTTATGTACCCTTCCTTCCACAAGCAGACAGCAGGTGTTCCCCTAGGTAAAGTACCATATTAGTTCTCTATCTTCTGGTGAAGTGGGAGCTGTGGGTGCAGACAGACTGGCCCTCACCACGCCCATGTCCCCCACCTCCTTTTCAGGTGCCTTGGCCTCTGGCCCTGAGAGGGCTGAGGCTGAGGCCTGACTGACTTACTCTGGCAGTCCTGGGGCCGCAGGCTGAGGCTGAGAAAATGGCCATTATTTATTGTAGTATTTATGGATTTCTTAACTATTTATCATGTATAAAACTGTGCTAGTATTTTTATTAAGTTCCTGTTTCTTTTTTGTGAGTCACTGATGTTTTTGAGATTTGTGCCCCTAACCCCAAATCCCCCATAAGCCCACCTGGGGGTGGCAGGGGAAATTTTGCCTCTCTTTGACTGGATGACACCTTCCAGAACCTCTGTTTAAGGAGTGAGCCCAGGCCAGCCATGGTTCCTTTTTCTCTTCAGGGTGCCCTCTACTGCCAGTTACCCCCAAACCAGGTACTTTTTCCTTCCACTTCTCCACTTTCAGCTTCCTTTTATATGTTGTGTTCCTCCCTTAGAAAGTTAGCTTGCTTATAGGAGTTGTGATTGAATATCTTTCTACTTGTTTTTGTATTCTGTGCTTAGCACTGTTATCAGTTGCACTTAATGAATATTTATTGATTGACTGACTTCTTGCTTTTTCTTATACACAGCCCTCCATCTCTCTTCTGTGCTCCTGCCTTGGCCATCCCCTTTGCTTGGAACAAATTTCCTCTTCCCCTTTGCCTCTTAATCTTAGTATTTTTCAAGGCTCATTTCAAGCTCCACTTTCTTCATGATGTTCTTTCTGATCCCACCAGCTGTTAGTGCCTTGACCCCCAAATTATCTTATATCTCTATTGCATAAAATTACATTTTACCAGTTGTCTCCTTCAATTCCTAGGTGAACCGGACATGTTTCACTTGTGTTACTTTAGTTTCAATAGTCCCAGAGCCTAGCCCAGTTCCTGGCACCTTGTAGGTCCATAGAAAGTTTAGGTTTATAGCTATTTTTAAAATCTTGTTATAGGCAGTGGGATATATTGGGTAGAAAGCTAACTTAGAAGTCAGGAAGACCTGGGTTAAGTCTCACTCATAAAACCTACAGACTGTATAGCCCAGGGCAGGTCATTTAATCTCTCTATGTCACCAGGCAAATAAACATTTAAGACCATAAATTAAGATTAGAAATAGATCTACATTAGTGCAAAAAATTTCCTGTACCTATAAAGCCATAGGTCCTGTCCAAAACCAATTCAGGTTTACAGTTTTCTTTTTTGTTTAGTGAGCTACCTCTAAAATTATTTCTCTTCCTCTTACTTCTTTTTCCCCTAAAGCCACATTATTTTTTAAAAAATCATTTTACAACCACTCAAGAAATTCTAGCAGAAAAATGGAGCTTTAATTGAATCAACATTCCACCTACAGATCCTAGAATAATAAAGTCATATGATCCATATGGAAAATTGATAGACCATTTAGTCTATCCCCCAATTGTCACACCTAACCCAACCCAGAAAAAAAAAAAGGAAATTAATCCCATTTTTAGGACCTTCGGGGAGAATTATGCAATCATCCTCAATCACCCATTATAAGGTTTAACACTTTTTAGGCTGGGTCTATAAGATGACACAAGTAAGGTAAAAATAAAAGATAATTGTTTCTCCTTCTAAGCCCCATCAAATATTAAGGTGTCCAAAATGTTTTCAGCAGAAATGGAGAATCCAGTTCCATTAAGACAACTGAACCGTTCTGTGGCCATTTGTCATTTACCACCCCCCCCCCCCCCACCTCTTCCCCCAGTCTGAATTCCTGTGTTTTTATCTTGACTATTTCCAAAGAAAACCTAATTAAAGTGCACCAGAGGAGCTTTTTTTTTTTTTTTAAAGAAATGTGGTAGCTACATAAATACAATCCTCAGGCTGGAGTACCTATGAATTCCACAGCCTGAGTTACTCAGAACCTAAGGTAGAGATGAGAAGGAAGAAGGAAAGGGACCACTAACTCTTACATTTCTGTAAAAAGCTTTTTTCCTTGGAAAATATTTTTGTCCCATGCCTGCACACACACACACACACACACACACACACACACACACAAACACTGGAAAGAGCATTGGCTGTGGAATAGGAGCACTTGAGTTCAAATTCTACATCTGATAATTAATACCTCTATGATTTTTAGTGTGTTACTTGGGCCTCAGTTTCCTCAGAAATAAAATAAAGAGGTTGGGCTAGATAGCCTCTGTGGTTTCTTCCAGCCCTAGATCTGTTATCCTCATTTATGGGTTTGCTTGGATTTTTTTTTTTTTGTCAAAACCTGTGAATCAATATACAGACACAACCTCTGTGCCTTGAATCTCCTATGACTCATTTTATGTCCATTTCTAGTTGCTGTTAGTAAAAACGATTAGAGTCACTTTACTCTGTGTAAGTGACCTTCATATTCTTGTGAAGTTCCACTTGTTATGCACTGGTTGCTTAATATAGCCATGCTTCTGAGTTTTGTTTTCTATAAATTTTAGGATAATTGGTCTTATAGTCTTGTTTCCCCTTCTTACTCACTTCTCCATTGGGAACACTTGCTCAGAACACAATAAAAGCTTATCTTTCTTTATCTTAAGATGAAGCCCATTATGTACAGTTAGCAAAATAAATAAAAGTTAAAAAGACAAGGAAGCTCCAAAGGAAAAGGGCATAGGGAGAGTGGAGGAAGTGGCAAGTGGATAAATTTACAAGGGCCCAACAGTGTGAAGGCACATCATTTCTAGTCAGATCCCTCTTTTAGCTATCTGCAAGCCAGAGTAGTTGCAACTGCTCATGATTTTATTTAATGCAGGATAGCAGGACATTTTCAATTAGCTCCAACCACTGGTACCTGTCTCCCTCCAGGTCTTTATCCTCTCCACAAAACTACAAAGTTTTCTCCACAAAACTACAAAATAATTCCCAAGTTTCTGTGTGGTTTTTTTCATAGTCCTTCCAGATGGGGAAACAACAACAAACTACACTTCCCAGTGGCACCCCACTGATGCTATAGAGTTACATTCAAATTACCCTTAATTTATCATTCTCTTTTCCAGACTAAAATTTTCCCTATAGGTCTGATTTTTCCAAAACTTGAATCACAGCTGTAAATTCCTTTTTAAAAATTCTTTCCAAGGTCTTAAAATCTTTGTGTATCCATGAAGCTTTGAACTAAAGAAAGCTGGTTATAAAATGAACAATAACTGAAGTTCCTATGTGTTAAATAATATTCTATTTATCCAGGCCAAAATTGTGCTTCCATTCCTATCCATACATTTCCATTGCAAAAACGTTCTTTGAGATACCATGTGCTTAATTCTTTGTCTTACATAGCCTCTTAAATTCATATAATTTGTTCCTCCTGGACTTACCTTAATTCTCATTTCAACAAGCATTTATTAAATTCCTCCTATTTGCCAAAGCTCCATGTTAATGGGAAGAATATGATACAAAAACAAAATCCTAATAGTCCCTACTTTCAAAGAACTCACATTCTACTTTGGAGTGGGGTTGAGGTATGCTTCACGGAGGGAAGGGAAGGGCTAGATTAATATCAATTAAGAAATTACAAAATATGGGGTGAAGAGAACAGCAGTAACTGGATAAATCTAGAAAAGTAGTATCCTTCTAAAATGATTGATATTATAATTAGTTTGACCAGGATAAAGAAGCTCTTCCACAATTCTTAATTCTCACAGGTTCAAGTCCTACCCTTGATTCATACTGACTATCAGATGGCTAAATTTAGTTAGTATGTAAATAAAACAGTGAATGGGATGATGAGAGTAGTAATATTTATGCTCCGTGGATTTTAGAAGTCATTCACCCTGTTACAAGGTGTGATAAAATATTACAAAAATATTCAGCCAAATCCTAGCAGTTGTATATTACTCCTTGCAATTAGGTTTGGCATTTTTCCATCTTTGGGGAGTTATTAGGGAACTATTTCAAGCACTGGCAGAGAAATGTATTCAACGGTACCTTATATCATCTCCCAGGGTACCTAACTTGGATTTAAGGAATAGGTTACTCATGAGATGAGATCTGGCTCCTAAGTGAGGCTGACCATTCAGTTATTCTGTTTAAGCTCTTAATGATATAGGATCATGTAAGAAATAGGAATATAACATTCCCTGGTGAAGAGTTGGCTGTCCATAAATACTCCTGGGAAAATATAGTGCTTTCCAGTTTGGGCAGAGAAAAAACTAACATGAGATCAGCCTTTGGGTGGAGTCCGAGGTATCTGCTGTATCTACAATTCCCTTCCTTAAGGTGATGATGAATGACTTCTTTCTAAATGGATCATCTCAAAGGTGTGCAACTGTGTTTTCCATGTCCTTACTTAGGTAACAGGAGCTCTGAATGGAGCAGTTTTCCCCTGATCTGCCCAAGGCTTACTTTTGCTTAATCATATATTTTAAGAATTAATTGTTTTAAATAATACATTTGTCATATTTAATATTATTTATCCTAAACACTTGTATCAATCCTGTCCTTATTTTGCCAGATGTCCCTTATTATGCAGCATATAGGTGCAATGGAAGCCACACAGGGAAGAGGGACCTTACCTAGGGCAGGACTAGGAACTCAACCTCCACCCCCAAAACATTGCTAAAGAGTTTTATTGGATAAGCACAACCCAATTTTACAACTATCCCCCTGAGAACAGATTTAACATGAATGTGGTCCATATTTTATCAATCTGCCCTATAGGTGTGAGCCAAATTTTCATAAAAAAGAAGAAAAGATTTCTAAAAAAAGCAAGTATGTTCTTATTATAAATTCATTCTGGGGTGAAGCCAAATTTGACTTCCCCATGGCTCTGGCTTCCACCTCCTCTGATACATGTAAAAAATGACTCTAAACAAATTTTAGAGCCTTTAGAACCCACAAAGTGACAAAGAGAAACAAATTTCCTGCTGAAGACAGCCTGGCAGGTGGACAGTAAGGGGCTGTCCCACTGTGCTGGGAGCTGAGCCCAGCTCCATGTGAGCCATGCAGTTTGGGCCCCAGGGCAGTCCTGACCAGTAGCAGCCAAATCAGACTTCAGGAAAGTGAAACACTGGCAGCTGTGATGGTTTCCAGACTTCTCAACCCATAAAAACCAAAGACAAAGTCTTTGTGGTCAGTGGGAACTTTCTTAGAACAGGGATGGATGGAAGAACATGATCTGGCCCCTGCCCCTGGAGTGAGAAGCAGAAGAGCTGCAGCAGTTGCAATGCATGGATGGCTGCCTCAGGAGATTCTGGCCTGCAGACTGTAGGGGGACCAAGCGGACCATTCAGAGGGTAATAACTCTTGCTTTATGCAGCTTGGATCTGGATCACTGTCTTGGGTGTAGGTCCTGGGGTATGTGGCCAGATGCCAGAGCCTGTGGGGGCTACAGAGAGGGAACCCTCCTAATTGCTCCAGAAACTGCGAAAACCCCAGCAATTTGGGACAAAGCTTTCTCCATTCTGAAAGCAGAGTTCTACCATGGCAAAGAGTTCAAAAGTGAAGTAATTGATTGGCAACATGAGCAAGCATAGGAAACACAATCCTACCACAGATTCCTTTTTTGGGGGACAAAAAGAATCAAGGCATAGAACAGCAGGTAGAAAACAAATTCAGAACTCCTGCATCAAAAGCTCTCAAGAAAAATATGAATTGGTTACAGGTCATGGAGGAGCTCAAAAAGGATTTTGAAAACAAAGTAAGAGAAGTGTAGGAAAAATTGGGAAAAGAAATGAGAATGATGCAAGAAAATCAAGAAAAGAAGAGTCAACAGCCTGACTAAAGAAAATAACACCTTAAAATAAACAAATTTAAATGGCAAAAGAGGTCCAAAAAGCCAATGAGGAGAAGAATGCCTTAAGAAGCTGAATTTGCCATGTAGAAAAGGAATTTCAAAAACTCACTGAAGAGAATAATTCCTTCAAAATTAGATTGGAGCAAATAGAAGCTAATGACTTTATAAGGAATCAAGATACTATTAGATCCAAACAAATTAAAAAATAGAAGGCAATGTGAAATATCTCATTGGAAAAACCACTGACCTGGAAAATAGATCCAGGAGAGATCATTTAAAAATTATTGGACTTCCTGAAAGCCATGATCAAAAAAAGAGCCTAGACACCATATTTCAAGAAATTACCAAGCAAAATTGCTCTGATATTCTAGAACCAGAGGGCAAAATACAACTGGAAAGAATTCAACAATTGCCTCTTTAAAAAGATCCCAAAAAGAAAACTCCTAGGGATATTATAGCCAAATTCCAGAGTTCCCAGGTCAAGGAGAAAATACTGCAAGCAGACAGGAAAAAAAACAATTTGATTATTGTGGAAACAAAATCACGATAATTCAAGACCTAGCAGCTTCTATATTAAGGGATCAGAGGGCTTGGCATATGATATTCCAGAGGTTAAAGGAGCTAGGATTAAAACCAAGAATCATCTACCCAGCAAAACTGAGTATTATGCTTCAGGGGAAAATATGGTTGTTCAATGTAATAGAGGATATTTTAGCATTCTTGATGAAAAAAAAAACAGAGCTGAACAGAAAATTTGACTTTCAAATACAAGAAGCAAGAGAAGCATGAGAACATAAAGAGGGAAATGAAATCATAATTCAATTTGAACTATTTATATTCCTACATGGTAAAACGATTATTGTAACTCATGAGACTTTTCTCAGTATGAGGACAATTGAAGGGAATACAGATGTAGATAGATAGATAGATAGATAGATAGATAGATAGATAGATAGATATAGATATATACAAATATATGTATGTATACATACATACATATGTGTATAGGAGTGTATAGGTGGTATAAATATATATGTGAGGGCGTGCATATGTATGTACATGTATACATAGAGGGCACAGGACGAGTTGAATATGAAGGGGTAATATCTAAAAATAAAATTAAGAGTTGAAAGAGGAATATATTGGGAAAAGGAGAAAGGGAGAGATAGAATACGGTGAATTATCTCATATAAAAGAGGCAAGAGAAAACTGTTACAATGGAGGGGAAGAGCAGTATGGCAAAAGGGAATGGGACAATGTTACTCTCATTGAATTTGGCTTAAGGAGGGAATAGCATACACACTCAATTGGGTATCTTACCCTAAAAGAAAATGGGGTGTATGGGATAAAAGGGGGTGATAGAAGGGATGGCAGATTAGGAGAGAGGGTAGTCAGAAGCAAACACTTTTGAAAAGGGACAGGGTCAAAACAGAAAACAGAATAAGTGGGGGGTGAAATAGGATGGAGGGAAATATAGTTAGTCTTTCACAATATACCTACTATGGAAATGTTTTGCATAACTACACATGTATAACCTATATTGAATTATCTTCCCAGTGGGAGTAGGTGAGGAGGGAAGAAGGGAAAAAATCTGGAACTCAAAGTTTTATAAACAAATGTGTATAAAAAAAACAAAACTGTGTTTGGTTTTTTTTTATATGCAACTGGGAAATAAGATATACAGGCACCAGGGTATAGAAATCCATTTTGCCTTATTAGAAAGTTAGTAGGGAGAGATAGAGGAGGATATAAGAGAACAGATTGGGGAAAGGTGTATTCAGTAGGCTAGCTATTTTGGGGTGGGGGGTAGGGGAAAAATGGGGAGAAAATTTTGTAACTCAAAATCTTGTGGAAATGAATATGGAAAAGTAAAAATAAATAAATAAATTGGGGGTGGCTAGGTGGAGCAGTGAGTAGAATGTCGGCCCTGGAGTCAGAAGGAACTCAGTTCGGATCCGGCCTCAGACACTTAACGCACACAAACAAAAAAACCTAGCCGTTTGACCTTGGGCAAGTTACTTAACCCCAATTGCCCTCCAAAAAGCAAATAAATAAATAAATAGAAAAAAAAATTAAGCCATTTCAAAGACTCTCAGTCATTTGTCCAATCTAGCCATCAGGTTCTTATTAAACAAAATTGAACACAGTGACACAATTTAAACTCTTTTATTTATTTTTTTCTCTACACAAAAGGTCAACCATTAAACACAATTATTCCCTTCAACTCAGAGAAGTTATAAACCAGAGAGCTCATCTATTATCAGTGCTGTAATAAGAACAGCATTTATTAAGTACTTACCATATGCAAGGCACTATGATAGACAATAGGATACAGAGATAAATATAAGAATCCCTATCCTCAAGAAGCTTATAGTATAAGGATGTGAAACAGCATGTAAACAGATAAGTAAACACAAGATAATTTTCAGGGGATCACAAAGAAAGATTTTCTGTAAGATACAGCACTCAAGTTGTATCTTGAAGGAAACTGATAAAAGTTGTATTCACAGAAAAAGAAGCAAAATATGTACCTTGTCCAGATGAAGTAACCTAGATTCAATCAATTACTCAATCACCATTTGCTAAATACCAGTTACCTAAGAGAAACTGGTAAGTTCTGGGTATAAAAGGACAAAAATGAAAATACCCCTGCCCTCAAGAAGACTACATTCTCTTGGGAAAAATATATAAAATAAAGGCAAGGTAATTTTGAGGGAGGCATTTGCAATTAGAGAGGAATCAGGAAAACTAAGGAGTCATAGCTCTACCTCAGGAAAGCCCATGCCTAGGAATATTGGGGCTCCCAAAAAGGAAAAATGTCTTGATGAGAATTCTTAAACTGGAGTCCATGAACTAGGGTGATAAGATACTGAGATAGAGAACTGGATTTCAGTATAATTGGTTTCCATTGTAATCTTGTGCATTTTATTTTATGCATTTCAAAACATCCTGAGAAAAAAAAACATGTATATATACATATATATATATATATATATATATATATATATATATATATTAAAATCTTCTGGTAGGATAACTTCTGAGGAACAGCACATACTCCATTCTTGTATGTCTCTTCCTACTGAACCACAAAAAAGTTGTTGGCATTGACTTCATGCTTAAGTAAGGGGATCTCAAGCCCCAAAGTCCTTTCCACTTCTGAAACCAAGGGTGTGCAGTTCCTACATAAGGGGATATTTGCCCAGGGCATCATTCCTCAATTTATTCTTCTTAAGCACTTGGATGAGATTATTCAAATTACTCTAGGCTGTCAGACAAGCCCCAAATTGGAACTGTGTCCTTAGCTGTTTTTAAGGAAGATTTCCCCTCCAGCTGCTACCAATCTCCTAAATCAGCTTGGAGGAAAAAGGGGTGAATAATATAATAGCTGAATATTAGCCATTCATAAAGGGCTTTACATTTGATTCTTATCCCCACCTGATAAGGAAGGTAGTCACTTATTATTACCTCGATTTTATTACTGAGGAAAGGAAGGTTCAGAGAAGTGACTTGCTCAGGGAAACAGCTAATAAGTGTCAGAAACAGGACTCAAATCCAAATCTATTGTCTCCACATCCAGAGTTCTTACTCTTACACCAAAATTGCTGGTAGATGACAGGGTAGGTCACTCATCCAATTCTTTTCATAGATCAGGTTGGGTGAAGGAAAATGTGCTTTCAATTATAGCCTGCTCCTATTCAATCACATTCATTGGGCATCTCTCTTTTATGCCCTTGCACATAGTGTGCTCTCAGTTAAACACTGAATTATGTTGAATTGTACTACCTGAGATAAACTGCATAAAGCACTTGAAGGTCATTTAATTGGTCTTTTTTGGAGTTAGTTGTCATTTGCTACACTGGATATTACTTAGATTTTCATTTCTCAGCAACTTAACATTTAGTTATGTGGCCATTTGAAAGTGTTTTCTGTACTATACTTAGTCATAAATCATGGCTAAGAAACATGGTCTTTAAATTTACTAAAGACAGAGCTTGAAGATTCATATAAAGACTTTAGGGGAGGAGGAAAGGGAAACTATGCTTAATTTCTATTTATGAAACTTACATTTCTTTTTAAGACCTCTTTCTCATAGGGTAAATGGAGTGCTGTAAAAAGCTCAAATCTCTCCTCTAGAAGTAGTGTAATTGGAAAAGCTAAAATAATTCCCTCAGAAGCATACATTTTAATTTATTGTGTTTTTGAATAAACAAAAATCCAATTAAAGTAAGTCCTGACATCTTCTGAGGTCTTAAAGACAACTAGAAATAAAATCCTAAAGGGTCCACTACAAAACCTTCAAGTTACACAAACCTCTCTGAAATATCACGGCTTCAGAGGTCAAGAAAACTGGGTTTAGGACACTAAGCAAGAGATTAGCTAAACCAGAGAGAAACAGCCTGTGTCCTCTTAAGCAACCTTTAAACATCAATCAGTTGAAACAGCTGCCAGCAGATAGACAAGGAGAACTCAGTGGGCTACCTTGCAAAAGAAATGATATCAAAGACTTTATGGTGTTTCTGAAATATCATCGAGAAGTACAGATTCTCTCACTGCCACAGGCAAGTTCTTTTCATTAATTCTACGTCAAGGGACATGATGTTACATCACCCTCTGTGTGAGATTCCTGTACAGCTTTTACAGACCTTTCAATACAGTATACTCTGACTTCTTAGACATTTGGTCCCAGTGGCATTTTAGGGGATGGCTTCTAGGTTTTTTCCCTTTATCAAATGACAACCTCAACATTCTTACAGATGGATTCAATTATCATTTGAATTCAGATGATGTTACAAATTACTATTCTTGATCAAAATCAATTTTTTTATTAATTAGAGATTAATGATTTAGTTTGCTGATTTGTCCCTCCTCCCCCATCCCTTTCCATATTTTGTTGTTTTCACAGTTAAATAGTGCTAAACCAGGTCTGATAAGGCTATGGTGAAACTCAAATCAGTTAAATCCAGTGCTCTCTTCTATGTTCATGACTCCTATGATTACCCACTAATTATCTTCCCTAATGTTTTTCTTCTGGCTTTTTTTTATTCAGGAATACTCTATTTACCATGTTCTGATGATGTTTCTAATTAATGTACCACTTTTTTTGGCTTATTTCTTGACCAAACAATTTGAGTTCTATTCAACCACACTACAGTATATTGAAACTACCTTTTCCATTGTCAGGTTTTTCCCCCTTAGAGTCAAATCTACTTGCCTCTTTCCAATCCTCATTATTCTTCACCTTCCTGCAGTTTTTGACACATTAGGATACCACCTTTTTTCCTGATACTCCTTCACCCTTCTGCTTCAGCAATGATTCACTCTCACTGTCGTCCTCTTACCTTCCCACTGCTCCTTCTTAGTCTCCTTGTTTCCATATCCTCTTCCTGCCTCTTAAGTATGGGTTTCTCTTAAGTCCTTTTCTAGGCTTTCTTTTCCCTTTCTAACCTTTTCCCCCTTAATGATCTTATACATTCCCATAGCTTCAATTATTACCTCCATGCAAAAAGACTCCTAAATCTAAACCTCTTGTTCAATGTGCCAGTTCCACATTCCAAACCCCACCTCTGCTTGAGCATCTCTACCTATATTGCCACTATCTTCCTCCTCCTCAATGATGCTTCAATTTCATCTGAAACTAAACTCATCTTGCCCCTAAAGCTGCCTTACCTTTAACTTAGGAGCATAAATTTAGAACTGGAGAGAATGTTAATATCATCTAGTTCAGTTCCTCATTTTACAGATGAAGAAAGAGAAGTCCAGAAAAGAAAGGAATAGGCATTTATAAGCATTTATGTCCCGGGCACTGTGCCAAGAACTTTTTACAAATATTATATAATTTGATCCTCACAACAACTCTTCAATGTTGGTGCTCTCATTATCCCCATATTACATTTGAAGAAACAGGCAAATAGAGGCTAAGTGACTTGCTCAGGATCATTCAGCTAGTAAGTATCTGAGTTCTATTGGCATCATAGGTTACCAGGCTCAAGTTTTCAGTAATCTGTGACTTACCCCATGACATCCAATTAGATGCTAATATCATCTGGTACTGAAGAAGTTACCCATAAAGAGAGTTAGGGTTGCTCTGGAGACCCCTAAAATAAATACTAACACGCCGGGTCCTGCCAAATGAATTCAACTCAAGTCTTCTCTCAGCCAAAGAAAAGTAAAGTTTATTAAAAGTTCATTTGTATTGGACACAGAGCAAGCCTGTACTAGGTCATTCTGTGGTGCTCACACATACATGGAGACAAGATGGGGTCTTATATATAGAAGATTGTGGGAGGAATCTAGGGGTGGTCTAGAGGAGGAGTTTGGGGAGGGTCAATGAGTGATTAGAGTGGGAAGTTGCTGGAGGCTACCTGGAGACTACAGACAATGGTGTTCTAGGCCAGTTCAAGGGTGGATTGATATTTTGATAGACTCAAGGGTGAGAAGTCTAGTAACTGAGGTTTGGGCCCAGCCACAATGTTAAGCTTATTGCCTCATCAAATGAGATGATTTAATCAGAGTTCAAGGGAGGTTCCCTGAGCCTGTAAGTCAAGGACTCAAGGAGAGCTCGAGGGGGCTCCCAGAGCCCATACCTCATTAGTACTACCTCTACAGTAGCTCTTTCATTCATGCCCTCCTCTCTACTCTTACTGCCACTATCCTGGATTAGATGCTCATTATCTTTCAGCTTCACGATTACTGTAGCCTTTTAAAAATATTTTGTTTTTGTTTGTTTCTAGTCTTTCCCTTCGCCAATGTATTCATCTTCCATGCTTCACGTTGTTATCTGGGCAATTTTCCTAATGTACTACTCTGATCTCATTAGGACACTGCTCACTTGTAGTGACTTTCCATTACTTAGAAAATAAAACATAAATGCCTCATCTTGACATTCTCAGTCTTTTACTTTTTGTCTTTGATCTGCCTGTGGAGTCATATGCTATTACTTCCCTTCACATTCCAGAAAAATTGGCCTGCTTATGGTCTAGTAGCCTTGCCCTGACCTCTTCCATTACAGTGCCTTGGCTTACTTCCTAGACCATGCAAACAATGAATTTTCCCATCACTACCTCAACTGAACTTCATCTCTTGAAATTCTTCCCTTCTTTTCAAACCTAATACTGATGTTACCTCTTCTAGAAAGCTTTGCTGATCCTCCCAGCTTAAAGTGATCTTTTCCTTGTAAAATTTCTTAGAGCACTTTGGACCTCTCCTGTCATGCCCTTTCTAATATTATAGTTATTTATGTGTATGTCATTCTTCTAATAGTGTAAGGGAAGAAATTGTTTCTAATTTCATTTTTTTATCCTGTGGCATAGTAGACCAAGACCTGGCCTCAGAGTCAGGAAGACCAGAGTAAAAGATCCACTTTTGACACATAGTTGCTGTGTGACTATGGGCAATTCATTTACCTGTTGGTGCTCTAGGCAACTTGATAATAATTTAAATTGTAGAGAAGGTACCAACTACAACGGCAGACCAACTTCATTCCCTTTCTTATGGAGTTTCCAGGCTGGCAGGTAACCAAGTGGATATACCTGCACAATTTCCTCTTTCATCCTCTTGTTTTTTGTTTTGGGAACAATAAACAAATCAATCTTGCCATTGGTCCCTGAAAAGGATATGGTAATCTACTGCCTTTCGATCCTACTCACAATTCCTGTGACTGCTTAGACAAAAGCCCCCTTTTCTGGCCACCAAGTCTTTGTATATATTGCATTCCCCTAAAAAATGAAGGCAAGAATTGTCTCACTTTTTTATTTATAACCCTAGCACCTAGCACAGTAAATGCTTATTGAATGATTGATTGGTAAGAAGGATGCTACGAATATAATTTACCTAGATTTTAACAGAGTACTTTTCAAAATCTGTTATGTTATTCTTATAGATAAGATGAAGAGCTACAGTTTTGGAACTGGTTGACTTTTGTAATTGTTTTTTGCTCATTTCAGTTATGTCCAGTTCTTCATGACCCCATTTAGGTTTTCTTGGCAAAGATACTGGAATGATTTGCCATTTCCTTCTCCAGCTCATTTTACAGATAATGAAACGGAGGCAAACAGGGCTAAGTCACTTGCCCAGGTTCACACAACTAGTAAGTATATAAGGCAAAATTTGAGCTCAGGTCTTCCAGACTCCAGTACTGATGTTCTACCCACTGTGCCACCAAGCTACTCTAATTAGTTGACTACTTAGATGCAAAGAATAGTCATCAGTGGTTTGATTTCAAATTGGAGGGAAGTCTATAATGAAGTACCTTGAGGAGGATCTGTGTTTGAATGTACAAAGATCTCAATAGGCTATAATGTTGGTCTAAATCTAATAAGATGGAATTTAATAGGGAAAAAGAAATGAAGTCCATGGTGGAATTGGACATCCAAGATGAGTAAAACTTGGAACTTTTTAAAGGGTTCTTATCTGGGTAAAACAACGCCAGGAATTGGAGTTGGGGGACAGGGAGGGTATAAAGGAGCCTTGACAGACTAGAAAAGGTACTGATTCATATTAGGAAGTGAGAGGAGAGAGATACTTGAGAATGGGCAGCTAGTTCATATTCAAACTCCCCAGTATGGGACTTTTAGCCCTTCCTGCAAGACTTACTCTGGTGGCATGACTCAGAGCTTTTAAGCCTTCCTAGCATGTAAGAAAGGCTACTATAGTATTACACCATTCTATCAGAATGTCTCTCCTAGATTCTGGCTGTCTTTGAGCATCTGAAAGGCTATCACATAGAAGAGGAATTACCCTTGTTGTGCTTGGCCTCAGAGGACTTAGGTGGAGGTTAAAGATAGGCAGATTTAATTGATAACCAGAAGTGCTTCATAACAATTGGAAGGATCCCAGAGTAGAATGGGAGAAGGGGCCTGCAAGCAGGGTTCAAGCCTGGGGCAATCCACTACATCCCTTCTCCCCCTTCCCCTGCACTTTCCTACTAACCAGAAGCCCCATACACAAGTGAGCAATTTGTATAGCACAGCAAGGCCCCACCCCAGTGATGCCCCACCCCAGTGATGCCACCCCCAGCACAAGCCACCAGGGAGGCTTTGATCCCATTGCTGACCAGTAGTGAAGCCCTTCTCCAGGGCTGGCCAAAAGTGAGACTCTACCTCTGCGGCCTACTAGCAGAGAGATTCTTTTTTGATAGCAACCCAGCAGCAGGGCCCTACCTCTGGGGCAGATCAGCAACAAGATCCTTCCTCCAGGGACAGCTACCAGAAAGACTTTGTTACCATAACAACCCAGAAGCAAGGGCCCACCCCTGGAACAGGCCAGCAGCTAAACCCACACCCAGGTGATACTAAGAGGGAGGTGTCACCCCCTCCCAGTACAAACCAGAAGGGAAGCCTACTGTAATGAAAATGGGAATTTAAAGATCTTCCCTGCCCCTTAATAAACCTGGGGGGAGTTTGAAGACCCCCCCCCCCCATGCTTTGAAAATAAACTCTGCCCCCTAATAGGCTGAATATAATCACATAGAACTTGTGATGGAGGGAATTTACTGAAGGGTACAGCAGAGCCCACAGGAAGCTGGTCAAAGTTAGAGAGACAGTGGGAGATAGAGGAGGTTGAGGCAAGGCATAGGTTGATGAGTAAATATTGATCTTGTGGGAAGGCTGAAGGATGCTGTGGCTTTCAGCGTTATTATAGCTTCTGAATATCTTTGGTATTATGATGGAATCAGCTTACTGGTTTGGGGATTTGGTTTTCTGGTGTCTAAATAAGTGCTTCAGTTCTATCCTCTATTTGTAGAGTTTGGTATATTTTGTGATTGAATGCCATGCGATACTTATGGTCACAGTCTTTATCATGATCATGGGCACTATAAATATTGCATTGGAGCTATACCTACCCTCCAGAGAAAGCAAACAGCTAAACCCTGAAGCTCATTGAAAGGCAGTGTTAAGATCCAGAGCCCCAGCATATAAATTTTGGGACACTGAAGGACCACAGCCCAACTCTCACATGAAAATACCAAGTCACAAAAAAGATAGAAAAAAAGTGAGTAAAAAAAACAAACAAACAAAAAAAACACTTGACTATAGAAAGTTACTATGATGATAGGGAGGATCAAGGCATAAACTTAGAAGAGGACAACAGTGTCAAAATGGCTACATGTGAGGCCTCAAAGAAAGCTGTAATTTGGTCTCAGGCCCAAAAAAGATTTCCTGGAAGAGCTTAAAGAGGATTTTAAAAAGTAAATGAGAAGTAGAAGAAAAACTGGGAAAAGAAATGACAATAATGCAAGAGAATAATGAAAAAAGAGTCAATAGCATGGGAAAAGATATACAAAAATTTACCACAGAAAATAACTCACTAAAAAATAGAATTGGTCAAATAGAAAAGAAAGTGCAAAAGTTCACTGAAGAAAATAATTCCTTAAAAATTAGAACTGAGGGTCAGCTAGGTGGTGCAGTGAATAGAGCACTGGCCCTGGAGTCAGGAGGACCTGAGTTCAAATCCAGCCTCAGACACTTGACACTTAACTAGTTGTGTGAGCTTGGGCAAGTCATTTAACCCAAATTGTCTTGCCTTCCCCCCTCAAAAAAAGTTAGAATTGAACAAGTAGAAACTAATGACTCTATGGGGCATCAACATATGATAAAACAAAATCAGAAAAGTAAAAAAAAAATATAAAAAGTGAAATTTCTCATTGGAAAAACAAATGACCTATAAAATAGATCCAGTAGATATGATACAAGAATTATTGGACTACCTGAAAACCATGGTTTAAATAAAAAACCCTAGAAAACATCTTTTAAGAAATTATCAAAGAAAACTGCCCTGATATATTAGAACCAGAGGGCAAAATAGTAATTGAAAGAATATACCAATCAGTACCTGAAAGAGATCCCAACATGAAATCTCCCTGAAACACCTGTGAGGAGGGTAAGGGTGGAGGATGAGGAGAGAGATAAGTGAAAAATAGCATGGAGGAAAATACACAGTTATCATAACCGTAAATGTGAATGGCCCTAACTCCCTCATAAAATGGAAGCAGATACCAGAATGTATTAAAAGCCAGAATTCTACAATATGTTGTTTACAAGCAACACATTTGAAACACAGAGATACAGGGTAAAGGTCAAAGACTGTTATGCTTCAGCTGTAGCAAAGAAAGGAGGGGTAGCAATCATGATTTCATACAAGGCAAAAGCTAAAATATATCTACTTAAAAGAGATAAATCAGGAAACTATATCTTGCTGAAAGGTACCATAGACAATGAAGTCATATCAAAACTAAATATATATGCAACAAATGACATAACATCTAAATTTTTGAAGGAGAAGTTGAATGAGTTAGAGGAGGAAGCAGATAAAATTATACTAATGGGGAACCTCAACTTTCTTCTCACAGAACTAGATAAACCTAACCAAAATAAATAAATAATAAAGAAGTTAAAGAGGTAACAAAAATTCTGGAAAAGTTAGATATGATAGCTCTCTGGATAAAATTGAATATACCTTTTTCTCAATAGTACACGGTACCTACACAAAAACTGAGCATGTATTAGGACATTAAACCCCACCCCCCCAACCAAATGTAGAAAAGCAGAAATAATAAACACATCCTCTTTGGGTCAAAATGCAATAAAAATACATTCAACAGTGGGCAATGGAAAGACAGATTAAAAATTAATTGGAAATTAAATAATTTATCCTAACAAACAAGTGGGTCAAAGAATGAATCATGGAAAAATTGATAATTTCATTTTTTTAAATGACAAAAATAAGACGACATACCAAAATTTATGGGATGCAGCCAAAGTAGTACTTAGGAGAAAATTTATATATCTAATTGCTTACATCAATAAAACAGAGAAAGAGCAAATCAATGAATTGGACATGCGACTATAAAATCTAGAAAATAAATTTAAAATCCCCAATTAAACACCAAAATAGAAATCCTGAGAATCAAAGGAAAGATTAATAAAATTGAAAGTAAGAAAATCATTGAACTAATCAATAAAATTGGAAGTTGGTTTTATGAAAAAATACAATAAAATAGATAAACCATTGGTTTATTTGATTTAAAGAAGAAAAGAAGAAAATCAGCTTACTGGTATCAAAAATGAAAGGGGTGAAGTCACCACCAATGAAGAGAAAATTAAGGCAATTATTGGGAACTATTTTGCCCAATTATATGCCGACAAATTTAACAATATAAATGAAATAAATTAACATCTACAAAAATATAAACTTCCCAGATTAGAGAAGAAATAAAATACTTAAATAACCCAATCTTAGAAAAAGAAATTGAAACAAACCATCAATGAACTTCCTAATAAAAAATCCTCAGGACCAGATGGATTCACAAGTGAATTCTACCAAATATATAAAGAAAAATTAATTTCAATACTATATAAATTATTTTGTAAAATAGGTGAAGGAGTCATACTGAATTCCTTTTACAAAACAGATATGGTACTGTTATCCAAACCAGGAAGAGCCAAAACAGAGAAAGGAAATTATAGATCATTTTCCATGATGAATATTGAAGCAAAAATTTTTACATAAAATACTAGCAAAGAGATTACAGTAATATATTGCAAGGATCATATACCAGATGAGATTTATACTAGGAATGCAGGGCTGGTTCAATATTAAGAAAATTATCAGCATAATTGGCCACATTAATAACAAAACCAACAGAAACCATATGATTATCTCAATAGATGCAGAAAGAGGTTTTCAAAAAATACAGCACCCATTACTGTTAGAAACAATAGATAGCATAGGAATAAATGGAGCTTACCATAAAATGATAGGAAATATTTATCTAAAACCATCAGCAATAAGGGGGATAAGCTAGAAGACTTCAGCTTCAGATGAAGCAATGATGCCCATTATCACCTCTATTATTTAATATTGAACTAGAAATGTTAGCTATAGTAATAAGAAGAAAAAGAAATTAGAGGAATTAGGGAATGAGGAAACAAAACTATCATTTTTTTTTTTTGCAAATGATATGATGTTATACTCATAAAACCCTAGAGAACCAATTAAAAAACTACTTGAAATGAACAACTTTAGCAAAGTTTCAGGATATAAAATAAGCCCATATAAATCATTGGCATGTCTTTATATTACCAACAAAGTCCAGGAGCAAGATAGAAAGAGAAATTCCATTTAAAATAACTGTAGACAATATAAAATACTTGGGAGTCTACCTGCCAAGACAAACCAAGGAACTATATGAACAAAACTATAAACCATTTTTCACACATATAAAGTCAGATCTAAACAATTGAAAAAGCATTAATTGTTCATGGATAATTGTTCAAGCCAATATAATAAAAATGACAATTTTACATAAATTAATCTTTCAGTGCCATACTAAACTATAAAAATTCATTTTTATTAATTTAATTATTAATTAAAATGAATAATTCAGTGCTATGCCAAACTATAAAAAGTCATTTTATAGAGCTAGAAAAAATACTAACAAAATTCATCTGGAAGAACAAAATCTCAAGTATATCAAGGAAATAAAAAAAAAACAGGGCAAAAGAAGGTGGTCTAGCCATATCAAATCTCAAACTGTATTACAAAGCTATAATTACCAAAGAATCTTGTACTGGCAATATTTTCAGTCTTTGCAAGTCCCTTTGAGTGCTTCTGCCTTCCATTTTCAAAATGGAAAGATAAAAAAGGAAAAATGAAAAAAAGATGAGAAAAAACTGGAAGAGGCCAAACCCATTTCAAGTTGCTGAAGGAAAAGTCTCTGGGAAGTCTTATGAACAACTAGCAGTCTGCATCGTGTCCCTATCCCCAGCATGCTTCACTAGAGATTTTGGGAATTTTCCCTTTGGGTGAGAGTTAGAACTCATAATAGAACTGAGTTTTCTTCTCTCCCAATGGGAACTCTCCTTCACTATCTATGGTTTGGTGTATACCTTCTGATTTGTTTTGTGGTTTGGATAAATGGGTTTATTTCTTTTTCATTACATGTGTTCATTGTGGAACTGGTATTTGGTGGGAAAGGGCTGAGGTTTGGATATAGAGCATAAGTTCCTGCTTCCCCCCAGTAATGACAGCACAGTCGGAAGTTAGGTGGAACCTGATCTTATCTCTTGGACTAACAGTATTCAAGGGAGCAGATAGATATAATTCTATCCTGGTCACCTCAGGCTTCCACCTCCTACTTCCCTCCTTGAAGGAATGAAAGTCTCCCTTGTTAGACAGGTGGGAGGAGAAAAAGCTAGAGATGTCTACTTTACCTCCCTTTGAGACACATAAGGATAAGCCCCTTGCTACAGGCAGCAAAACAGCCCTCACTACATGTGGGTTCTTTACTCTTTACAGTAAAGATCTCTAATAATAGCTAGCATTATATAGCATTTTAAGGTTTGTAAAGTTTTTCTTTATAAATATGGTCTCTTTTTACAGATGAAGAAACTGAGGAACTAAGCATTCATTAAGTGCCTGCTGTATGCTGGGTACTATGTTGAGTGCTTTACAATTTTCTCATTTGATCCTCATAAGGACCCTGGGAGGTATTTGCTATTGTTATCCACATTTTGTTGATGGGGAAACCGAGGCAGAGAAAGAGTAAGTACTTATTCGGTATCACACAGCTAGGGTTTATCAGAGGACAAATCTGAACTCAGATTTTCCTGGCTCCACATCCAGTATTTTATCCACTGTGTCACCCAGATGCCTCTATTCTGAAAGCTACCCATTCGACTTCCATTTAAACCAATGGGTCTCTCCTTCCATTATTATAATGAAAAAGTAAGGATCTACTCTGTCATCTCCTTGTAAGCTATCTTCATAGCCTGAAAGATTATCTTTTATTTACTAAATTCTGAGAAATTCAATCCATCATCCAGACTTCTAGCTTAAACAAAACCAAACAAATGATTTGAATTTGCAACTGAATTTATCACTGTACTAAGCAGATGTTTTTGCATTATGTAGACATAGAAAAAAAAAATTAGCGGATGAACGCCTTTTTCAAGGAAACTGCTCATAAGATTTTCTTTAAAGGCCAACTGAGAGTCTTATCCTAACAGTAATGAGCCAAATGCGATGGAATCTAAGACTCTCCTTGCATGCTGATGTATAACATGGGTCTGGTTTGTTTGTGTTTAGAAAACACATTTAGTAGTGTCACCTAAAAGAGTTCATGCGTTTTCTATGTGTCTAACTGGTATCTAGTGGGTAGTTCATTCAGCTTGCTGAACTTGGCCATTAGACTTTCCAACTTTTTTGAAAACTAGTCAAGGTAATAAGTTCCTTTTAAGTAGCTCCACTTGGAGATGACAATAATGTAAGCTGTTGAAGGCAAAGCAATTTTCCCTTTGTATGTTTTGTTCTCGTGATCTAAAAAAAAAAGAAAAAAAATGCCCATTTCTCACTTTCCACATGTTCTCTAACTCTAAACCATTCAATTCAGCAAATATCAAGTGATCACTTTGTGCAAAGCATCATGTCAGGCTGGGGATGCAGAAGCCAAAATGAAGCACTGCCTTCCCTGAGGAAGCTTGCACCTTACTTGCAGGATACAACAAACACACAGATGAGTGGATAGAAGATAATTTGAAAGACAGATTACTAACAACTGGGGAGATCTGGAGAAGAACAAAACAAAACAACTTCACGAAAAGGCGATACCTGACTTGTTCTTGAAGGAAGCTAGAGCAGGGGTGGGCAACTTGTGACCTTGAGGCCACAACGTGGTCCTCTAGGTCCTCAAGTGCGGCTCTCAAGCAAGAGATTCTGAGAGAACAGAGGAAAAGGCGTATATTCCAGACATAAGGGACAGTCTGTGCAGAGGCATAAAATGGAAGGTGAAATTGAGAAAACATCATGGAAGCCAGTTTCATTGCAATATATAGTCCATGAAGGTTTATAATGTTGCTTCTTATCCTACTGCTTTTCTCTCAAAGATTACCAGCAACTTTTTAGCTGTTAAATAAAGTTGACTTTGTTTTTAAAGTTTCCCCTTATCTAAGGAAGCTAAGTGACACAGTGGATAGAACACTCGACCTGGAGTCAAGAATATTGACCTCAGACATTTACTATGCCTCAGTTTATCCCTCTGTAAAATGGGAATAACAGCACCTTCCTCACAGGGTTGTATAGTGAGGATCAAATGAGACATTTGTAAAGCATGTTGCAAGTGTTAAAGAACATGTTTTGTGGGGTTTTGGGGTTTTTTGGTGTTTTTTTTTTTTTTTTGCTTTGTGGAGGGGGAAGGCAGGGCAACTGGGGCTAAGTCAGTAGCCCAAGGTCACACAGCTAGCAAGTGTTAAGTGTGAGGCCGAATCCAAACTCAGAACCCCTGATCCCAGGATGGGTGCTTGATTCACTGTACCACATAGCCACCCCCAAAGCACATTTGTTGATGTTATTATTGTTTTTATTATTATTATTATCATCACATAAGCTTTTGACTGTTGATCACTCAGATGCTGTCTTCTGTCTTCCTTGGCTTCCACGAAACTGCTCTATTGTGGTTTTCTCATTTGTATCCATCTAAGGGTCATTAAAATCATTCTTCTATCTCCCCAATATGTGTCCCTCAGGGCTCTGTCTTGGTTACTCTTTTCTCCATATTCTCCTTTGTTGATCCCATCAGCCAGTGGGTCCAATTAACTGGCCCTTCAAAGTTGGATCTCAAATCCATATGTATAATCTTAATCACTAACCTCAAGTTCACTCTTGGATTTTTGAACAATACCACCCAGATGTCCAAAATGTTCAAAACAGAAATCATTATTTTATCCTTTCCCTAAGCTATTCTTCATCCAGGCTTCCCTGTTTTTCTTGAGGGTATCACATTATGGCTAGAAACTCAAGTTTACGACCTCGAATCAGTCTTTGACTCTGCTGTTTCTTTTGCCCCTAACATTCAGTTAGTTGTTGATTATACTTCCCAGACTAATCTCTCACCTCAATCCTTTTCTCTCTACTTCCAGAATCACTACAGTACTTCAAGATCTTAATATCTTCTGTCTGTACAGCAACCTTTTGATTAACCTTCCTGCTTCCATTTTCCTATTTCTAACCTATTTTCCTAACAGATGTCAATTTGATATTCCTAAAACATAGTTCAGATCATATCATCCCCCTGAACAAAAAGCAATCCTTGGTAACTCCTGATTGCTACTAGGATAAAATACAACAAACTCCTTAGCATGGAAATCCAACCTTCTACAATCAGGTTCCCAATTACTTTTCCATACTTCCCTTCATGGATCATGTGTTTTGGCCAAATTGGCCTACTAGCTTTAATTTTTTTTTTTAAATCTTCATAGATTAGTAGCTGAAAGGAACTTTTAGAGGTCATTGCTTTAACCCCCTTCCTTTACAGATTAGGAACTTGAGGCTCTATCAGGTAAAGGGACTTGCCCCAAGGTCACAAGGCAGCAGAAAGTGGCCAAAATGAGATTCAGACCCAGTTCCTCTGACTCCAAATCCTGTCCTTTTTTCCACTGGATTGTGAAGAGAAAGAGAGATAGAGTCTTATAGTGTAAGAGGATGAAATGACCAAAGAGATTCTGTTTTTGTTTTGGAGAGATTGGTTTTTAGGATAGTGGAAATCTAAACATATTAGGAGGCATCATGGAAGGAGTCAGTGGATAAGGGAAGAATGAAAATGAGTGTTCAGGGCTGAACCTTACTCAGAGCAGTACCTGGTACTTTATATTTGCTATCGAAACAAAACAAGTTGTATGTCATTCAACAGTCAACAGAAGATTTGCAACACTCACCAGAAGAGCTGATCAGCTGAATCAAGCTCCCAAGCAAAAATTGCATTTAGTTTTCAGAGAAAGAATCAGAGTAAGCTGCTAGAGCTCCTCATGGCAAGTTTCTGTACTCAAGCAAATAGGAAGTAATATTAACAACCTGAGCCCTTCATCCCCTAATCGAGGCAAACATTAGATATTGCTGCTACCATAGAGAAAGAGAATGATCAAAGGAGAAAATTTTAAAAGGATGAGATTGAAGATACAAATAGAGGGGATTACACTGGGCAAGGGGAAGAGCTCTCTATTCTTCAGAGGCTGAATTAAAGGAGGAGAAAAGAGGAAGATGATGTAGGAACAAGAGTTCCAAGGTGCTGGGTTTGCAAGAAGAGGGAGCTCATCAGATGTGGATTTAGTTTTCTCAATAAAATAGGAGGTACTATCCTCTGCTTAGAGGAGAAGAGGACTTGAGAGAAGTTCTAGCTGATAGAGAGCCATGGAATAATAAAAGACCTGCCACGAGGTGACGATAACCCAGCTGAGGTTACCTAAAGAATTGGTGGTGTGTCCAGTTGCTATGGTAATGTGACTTTCCTCAGGAGTATTCAGCAGCTGCAAGGAGGAAGAGAGAAGGTAAATTATGTGGGTGATCCAGGTTTTAGTTGTGATCAAACAAGTGAGTCATGGGGGTAAGACCCTTAAAGGAATAAATGAGGCCAGAAAAGGGATGGTGGACTAGTAAAACAGGGAGGTATGGAGGGTCTGAAGGTCATGATGAAGAAAAAGAATAAGTTTAGGAAGCGGAGCATGGAGAGAGCTAAGAACAACAACTCACCTTTAATGTCTTTTCAGATATTTGTATATTTTAATATAGTATCTCATTGAACATCTCAGTGAGGTGGATGTTTTTAATATCCCTGTTTACAGATAAGGAAACAGTGTGAGAGAAGCTAATCAATTTGCCTGGGGTCACGGAACCAATAAGTGTCTAAGGTGGGATTCGCACTCAAGCGTTGTTGGAAGAACCATAAAGAGAATACGGGAATCTGCACTGTACTCACAAACTACAGCCTTTCTGACCCAATGTAACACCCACTTCTACAAGTAAACTTCACGTCCTTCTCATGGTAAAGCGCCATGTTTATTTTACATTGTCCGATTGAGCAGAGGCTGTGGGCTAATTAGGGGCACCTTCTACCCCCAGGTGAGGCTGGCCAGTGCTGCCCTCTTTCTGCCATAACTTGACTTTGCTAGACCAGGTTTTGTGGGAACTAGAGCACAGAGGTCAGGGATACCATCATTATTTATTACAGTATTTCTGTGTTTCTTAACTGTTTTCTATTTCTTAAATGGCTTGGTATTTTTTAGGAACAAATATCTCATAGGACAGAACTGACTGTACTTACTTTGGATTCACAGATACCATAATCTATACAGTAGAAGTAGATAAATGCTTGTTGAATGAATGAATAGAAAGATGTTCTGAAGATGGCCACTAGGTGGCGCCATAGTACAGGGCTTCATCTCCCTGAGTTCACATCTGGCCTCAGGGTATGTGATCCTGGGCAAATAACTTAACCCTGTTTGCCTCAGTTTCTTCATCTGCAAAATGAGTTGGAGAAGGAAATGGCAAACTACTCCAGTATCTTTGCCAGGAAAACTCTAAATGGAATCATAAAGAATAAGACATGACTAAAATGTTTGAGATACATTAATAAAGAGTTAAAATATATGGAGAATTATAAATTCCTTAAATTAAGTTAGTTAGACTCAATGATCTCTAAGATCCTTGTGTTATCTCAGTTTTAAGCCACTAGCCAATGGATTCAGCTTGACAAAGCTATAAATTATTTACTTCTCTTGAAATCAATTATCCCAAATTTTAGTTTCATTTCTGAAAGTCTTCTGACCTGAACACTCTCTCCAGTTTCCTTCAGTGAATCTTTCCTGGTCCCTGGCAATGGAGAAAAGCAAGCTCTGATCTTACCTTAGTTCAGAGACAGGGAACCTGTGGCCTTGAGGCCACATGTGGCCCTCTAGGTCCTTAAGTACATTCCTTTAACTGAATCCAAACTTTACAGAATAAATCCCTTTATTTAATAAAAGGATTTGTTCTGTAAAACTTGGACTCAGTGAAAAGGCTCCACCCAAGGACCTAGAAGGCCACATATGGCTTCAAGGCTACAGGTTCTTCATCTCTGCCCTAGTTCTTTAAAGGATAAAGATGTTTTAGCCTAAGAATTTCTCATCTCCACTTGACGCTATCCATTTTTCCTAACATGCCCTCTTCTAGAGGTCCCCCTGGTCAGGCCCAGAAGAAGTTTCTTATTTCTCATCTAGGCTCATTCTTGCTATTTTGGTAATTTGAAGTGATTATTCTTGTGGTTTACATGGTCACTGAAGCCTTTGTTCTGGAGGTGATTCCTTTGTTCTATGTCCCTATCTTTAGCATTTTGTGTCATGAGTCCCTTGAACAGTCTAGGGAAATCTGTGAACCTCTTCTAAGGATAAAATTTTTAAATGCAAAAAATAAAATGTGTAAATTTTTAAGGGAATCACTTATATTAAAATGAGTTTATTTTTTAAAAAATTGAGCCAAGATGGTGGACTAAAACCAGGAACTTCATGTGGCTCCCAGTCCAACCAGCTCCAAGACCTGTAAAATATGACTCTAAACAAATTTTAGAGCTACAGAACCCACAAAGTAACAGAGAGAAACACATCTCCCGCTGAAGGCAGCCTGGAAAGCCAATAGGATGGGTATACTGCACCAAGCTGGGAGCTGAACACAGACCCCATGAACCATCCATAACCAGACCCAGGGCAGCCCCAACCAGTGGCACAGACTGGCCAGAGCAGACTTCAGGAGAGTGAATCACCAGCAGCTGGGGTGGTTTCCAACCTATAAATGCCAAAGAGAAAGTAAAAGGTCAATGGGGAACACTGTTGGAGCCAGGTGATGGAAGAGCTCTGTCTGGCCCTTGCCCCTAGGGCCAGAGGTGACAGAAGCACAGCAGCTGCTACTACATGGCTGCCTCCAGAGCTCCTGGCCTGAAGATTGTAGGGGGACCAAGGGACCATTTAGAGAGTAATCACTTTTGCTTCAACCTGTTTGGATCTAGATCAAGGTCTTGGGTGGTGGTCCTGGGGTGAGAAACACCAATGTGCCAGAGGTTGGGGTGTCTGTAGAGAGGGTGCCCTCCTCAGACCTTTGGCAACATTTGCAAAAATCCCAGCAATTTGGGACATGGCTTTTTCCACTCTAGAAGCAGAGTTCTACCATGGCAAAGAGCTCAAAATTCAAGTAGTTGGTTGGCAAGATGAGCAAGCAGAGAAAGCACAGTCAGACCATAGAATCTTTTTGGGGGACAAAAGGATCAAAATATGGAACCATAAGAAGTTAATGAAGTCAAAACTCCTGCATCAAAACCTTCCAAAAAATATGAATTGGTTACAGGCCATGAAGGAGTTCAAGAAGGATTTTGAAAATCCAGTAAGAGAAGGAAAAATTAAGAAGACAAATGAGAATGATGCAAGAAAAGCATGAAAAGTGTGTCAACAGCCTGCTAAAGGAGACCCCAAAAATATTGAAGAAACTAATACCTTAAAAAATGGATGAACTCAAATGGCAAAAGAGGCCCAAAAAGCCAATGTGGAGAAGAATGCCTTAAAAACTTGAATTGCCCAGAAAAGGAATTCAAAAATTCACTGAAGAGAATAATTCCTTCAAAATTAGATTACAGCAAATGGAAGCTAATGACTTTGAGAAAACAAGATATTATAAAACAGATCCAAACAAATATCTCATTGACAAATTCACTGACCTGGAAAATAGATCCAGGAGAGATAATTTAAAAATCAGTGGGCTACCTGAAAGCCATGATAAAAAAAGAGCCTAGAAATCATCCTTCAAGAAATTCTCAAGGAAAATTGCTCTGATGTTCTAGAAACAGAGGGCAAAATAGAAATTGAAAGAATCCTCCTGAAAAAGATCTTAAAAAGAAAACTCCTAGGAATATCATAGCCAAATTCCAGAGTTCCCAGGGCAAGGAGAAAATATAACAAGCAGCCAGGAAGAAACAATTTGAATATTGTGGAAACACAATCAGGATAACACAAGATCCAGCAGCTTCTACATTAAGGGATCAAAGGCCTTGGAATATGATATTCTGGAGGTCAAAGAAGCTAGGATTAAAACCAAGAATCACCTACCCAGCAACACTGAGTATAATACTTCAGGGGAAAATATGGTCATTCAATGAAATAGAGGACTTTCAAGTATTCTTGATGAAAAAACCAGAGCTGAAGAGAAAATTTGACTTTCAAATACAAGAAGCAAGAGAAGTATGAGAAGGTAAACAGGAAAAAGAAATCATAAGGAACTTATTAATGTTGAACTATTTACATTCCTACATGGAAAAACAATAATTGTAACTCATGAGACTTTTCTCAGTATGAGGATAGTTGAAGGGAATATGTATATATGTATATATGTATATATACATATATGTATATAGGAAAGTAGGGGGGAAAGGGATAAGAGGGGAAATGATAGAAGCAGGGCAGATTCGGGGAGAGGGCACATACATCTGAAAATTGACAGGGTCAAAGTAGAAAATAAAATAAGTGGGGAGTGGGAGAGGATGGATGGAAATATAGTTAGTCTATCACAATATAAGTACTATGGAAATGTTTTATGTAACTACACATGCACAACCTATATTGAATTGCTTATCTTCCCAGTGGGGCAGCATGCGGAGGGAAGAAGGGAAAGAATCTGGAAATCAAAGTTTTAAAAACAAATGTTAAAAATATTATTTTTACATGCAACTGGGAAATAAGATACACAGGCACTGGGGTATAGAAATCCATCTTGCCCTACTAGAAAGTTAGAGGGGATATGGGGGAGGATATAAGAGAGAGCAAATTAGGAGAGGGGGTACTCCGTAGGCTCTCTGTCTTGGGGTGAGGGGCAGGGGGAAAATGAGAATAAAATTTTTAACTCAAAATCTAGTGGAAATGAATGTTGAAAACTAAAAATACATTTACATTTACAAAACAAAAACAACAACAAAAAAGGAATTTCATGGGCCCAAAGTTAAGAACTTCTATGACTAATATCTTGACAAGAGGAAGCAAGGACCCTCAGTGGATAGAATGTTGGACGTGTAGTCAAGAAGACTTTGGTTCAAATTCAGCCTTGGACATTTAACTATGCAACCCAGAATAAATATTTTAACCTCTCTCAGCCTAAGTTTCTATCTTGAAAAATGAAGACAATTATATCATATATCTCAAAAGATCTTTGTGATAATCAAAATGAAAAACATTTGTGTTTTGCAGACATTAAAGCACTATGTAAATGCTATTATTTTTGAGTCTATTCTCTAGCGTACTGCATGTGCTCTTGTCTAAATTTCCACCAGTGAACTTGTTTTGCTCAAGCTGCCACCTCATGGACATCTCCCTGTCTTCAGAACCTTATATGCTCTAGTGGTGATTCTCCAAGAGTATACCAAGCAAGGCACAGTGTGCTATGAGCTCCTGAATGGGTTTGACATGAATTTTATGGAACATAAATGGAAATTTTATGTGCAGTTGTGTTCCTTCACTCTCCTAAAATGTTTGCCATTTTCTAAGACAGAATAATACTGTGCTATGAGAAGGGAAAAAAAAAGTTTGAGAGCCAGTGCTTTAATTGCCCTCCTCTTAAGTTGCTGTTTCTGAATCCCACCCATCATTGGTAGGACTATAATAAGATATTTACTAGACAATAATGGGTATTTTTTCCTTGGACTTTCTTTTGTTTCTTGACCTACTCTGAGTCCAAAGCTCCTCTCCTGAAGAATGGCTTTCAAGGGTCAAAATTTCACATCAGTTGTTTTTTTTTTAAATAAATACTTGAGAAATGTAACAATTAATATAACATCCCTTGTTCCTTACCTAGTCATCAGGATAGGGTCATAAAATAGCTACGGCCTCTCCTAATGGCTAATAAATTCAACAAAGCCTTTCTGGATAAAGTGAAAAGAGATTTAGACTTGGAAAAAAAGATAAGGATTTCAATAGATGAACTTGGAGGATGGAGAGGGAATCCTTTCTGTACATTAAGGATGGGGGCAATCCAAGGCACAGTAATGGAAGAGAGCAGGACAAGACCAGTTGATGGTGAGCAGTCCATTTTTATTGGATCATGAAGGAGAGTAATATGAAATAAACCTGGAAAGGCAGGTTGAAAATGGGTTGTAATGGATTAGAGTAAGGCATTTATGCTTGATTTATGCATAAGTAATGGGAAGCCATTGAAAATTTTTGAGCAGTAAGCTAATATTACTAGAAGAGAGTGCTAGGAAAATTACCCAGATAGTAGTGTGAAAAATTCTGAGATGAATTGATTCGAGAAAGGAGAGAATAGAAACAAACAAAATTACTTACAAGACTATCATAATAATGTAGGTATGAGGCAACAGGGGCTTGAACTAGCAGAGTAGAAGTCAGGGTAGAGAAGAGGAGAAGGATATAAGAAATATTATAGATATAAAGCTTTGAAGGACTTGATAATTGTATGTGTAGGGGGAAGGAGGCCTCTCTATGAAATCTTTTTTTTTTTTTAAATCCTCTCCCAATTTCCTCACTGGAATTTCAGACTGGGCCAGTACAGTTGTTCTAATAAGGAAAGCACATGTTCACTTGTTCAATGGTCTGCTATTCTAAGAAACAACATTGACCTTGAAATGACAGATAACCTAAGACTGAGACTATTTCCCAACTTGTGAACCTCTACTTGCTCACTCTTCCCTTTGCTAGGCACTAGTGATCAGAGCTTAATTTGATTTTTTAATTGAAAATGAGATCAAAACATTTGGTTTTTTTCTAAGAAGCCCAGGATGGGGGAGAGAGGAACAAACAAGGAAGGAGCTATTTCCAGAGAAAAACAATGCCACACAGGAAAGGCAGTTACAGGAAGGTATCAGTAGCATAGATATGCAGCAAAAGATTTTTACTCCCATTCAAGCTCCCAACCCTATCCCCCCATCCACCACCAAAACCACTCAAAATTCAAACTTATAGTATTTTTTTTTAATTTTAACAAATGCTTTATTAACTTCTGTTTTACATCATTCATTTCCGCCAGATTTTGAGTTACAATTTTTCCCCATTTTTCCCTACCCATCACCCCAGAATAGCAGTCACACAAAATATCCCCTCATCCAATCTGCTCTCTCCCATATCTTCTCCCATACCCCCTTCGACTTTGCCATTAGGGCAAGGTGAATCTCTGTGCCCCAATGCCTGGACATCTTATCTCCCAATTACATGCAAAATAGTATTAATAATAGTATTTGTATACATTTTAAACATTTAATTTTAAAACTTCAAATTTCAGGTCCTCCCTTGTCACCCACACCCTCTTGGAAGATAAGCAATTCAGTATGTGTTGTATATGTATAGCTAGGCAAAACATTACCATAGTAGATATATTGTTAAAGACTGCTTATATTTCCCTCCCACCCATCCCACCCTCAACCTGGTCCATTCCCTACTTTGATCCTGTCACTCTTCGAAAGTGGGTACTTCCAACCTCCCCTTCCCCCAGAATGCCCTCCCCTCCATCATCCCCTCTCTCATCCCTCTTTCCCCTACTCTCCTGCAGGGTGAGACATCCCATTTAGTATGTATGTGATTCTCTCCCTGAGCCAAATTCAATGAGAATAGGGTTTTGCCTTTTTGCCTTCCTGTTCTTCCCCTCCCCTGCAACTACTTCCCCTTGCCTCTTCTACATGAGATAGTTTATGCTACCTTGTCTTTCCCCATCTCTTCTTACCACTTTCCTCTCTCACCTCTTAACTTCACCCCTTAAGTATCATCCCTTCCCACCAAATTCAACCTGTGCCCTCTATCCATGTATAACTGTAAACATATATACACACATTCACATATGTATTCATATGACCATATACCCTTCTTCCATTATTTTCATAATGAGGAAGGTTTCATCAGTCACAGTTATTGTTTTTCCATGTAGGAATGTAAACAGTTCAACTTTTCGCCCCCAGGGGAGGAAGCCAACATGTTCCCCAAATACTGGTCCCAAAGTCCATAGGGCACTAACCTCTCACTTTGTCCTAGGCATATCTGTGCTGATAATTCTGGAATCGCCACAGCTGCTGGTGTTCTGGGGTCCCTCCAGCTGGTTGCTGGCCCAGCCTCCCTGGGGCTAAAACCGTGACTGAGGCAGGCCTGGGCTCGGCTCCCAGAGCATTGCGCTATGTTTTGCTGGCCGCTCCCTGCAGGGCTGCTGGGCTGTCCTCAGTGGGAGGTTAGCTTCTCTGTGTCATTTTGTGGGTGCTGGAACTCCAGAAGTTGTGCAGAGTCCACCTTTTACATTGTTTGGAAGTTGTGTGGGGGGAAGCACCTTGGAAATGCTGTTTCTACTCTGCCATCTTGGCTCCACCCCCAAACTTATAATATTAACAATAATAGCTAGCATTTATATAGTGCTTTAAGGATTACAAAGTACTTTACAAATATTTTCATTTGATCCTCACAACAGCCTTGGGAAGAAGGTGCTATATTATTAAGAGTTGTCATGATACTAAATATATATATATATATGTCACCATCACCACCTTCATTAAAAATGAAGGGGGACAGAGTCAAAATGGTGGAGTAAGGGGAGGGCCTTGCCTGAGCCCTCCCCCAAACCCCACAAAATACCTTTAAAAATGACTAAATAGGGGCGGCTAGGTGGCGCAGTGAATAGAGCGCCGGCCCTGGAGTCAGAAGGACCTGAGTTCGGAGCCGGCCTCCAACACTTAATCCACACAAACAAAAACCTAGCCGTGTAACCTTGGGCAAGTTACTTTACCCCAATTGCCCTAAAGGGGCGACTAGGTGGCGCAGTGAGTAAGAGCTCCGGCCTCAGAGTTGGGATGACCCGAGATCAGATCCGGCCTCAGAAAATGAGCACCCACGCATAAATAATGACTAGCCGTGTAACCTTGAGCAAGTTACTTAACCCCAATTGCTTAAAAAAAAATGACTAAATAAATTCTAGAGCAGCAGAACCCAGAAAAAGATGGAGTGTCTAATCTTTAGATCAAGCATTATTGGAAGATTGGCAGGAAAGGTGTGTTATGCCAGGGTGAAAGAGGAGTACAGTCTAGCACAGGCTGCTCCAGCACAGCCCAAGCCCCAGCAAACTAGGGCAGGCCTCATAGTGGCTGAATTGCTGGCAGCAGTGACAGTTTCCATACCTCTCAGCCCACAGTGGCCAAAGACAACTTAGAAAATTATCAAGAAAGGTCTGTTGCACCTGGGTGAGAGTGGGGCACAGTCCAGCCCAGGCCACACTAGCACAGCCCCAGCCATTGCAAGCCAGGAGCACCCTTGGGAGTGAATAAATCAGCAGTGATAGTAGCTACTTATGGAGTTTTCAGCCCACAGATGGTATGGGGGTTGAACCACTGGTCAAAAGTAGACTACAGGGGTCTTTTTGCTATTACTGAGGCAGGACTCTGTTGCTTTGCCCATACTCAGATTCGGGTCTCGGTCTTGGGTAGCAATCCCAGAGTAGCATAGCATAACTTGTGGCCACAGTGGAGGTGGGCCCTCCTCACAGTTCCAGGACAGAAAGAAGTGCTTGTGGCTCCTCATAGACCAGAGCACAGTCCAGGAGAGAAGTAAACACCTCTCCTTAGATCATACCAGTTTGGAAAAGCTGAAAATTTATAGGTTCCTAGAAGTATCTCTGAAAACAGCTACACAAAACTCCTGAAGCTTGGCACAGTGTTCCCTTCACCCTGGAAGCAGGGCCCTACTTTAACAAAAAGTTCAAAGGTCAAGTAATAGATTAGGAAAACAAGCAAAAAACAGAAAAACTCTTACTATAGAGAGTTACTATAGTGGCAAGGAAGATCAAAACACACACTCAAAAGAGGACAACAAAGTCAAATCTCCTATATTCAAAGCCTCCAAGAAAAATATGAATTGGTGTCAGGTCATGGAAAAGCTAAAATACGATTTTGAAAATCAAGAGAAGTAGAGCAAAAATTAGGATGAGATATGAGAGCGATTCAAAAAATCATGAAAAACAAGTCAACACTTTGGTAAAGGAGACACAAAAATATGTTAGAGGAAAATACCTTAAAAAACAGACTTGGCCAAATGTCAAAAGAGGTCCAAAAAGCCCATGAGAAGAATGCCTTAAACAGCAGAATTGGCCAAATGAAAAAAGAAGGTCCAAAAGTTCACTGAAGAAAATAATTCCTCAAAAATTAGAATGGAACAAATGAAAACTAATGACTTTATGAGAAATCAAGAAAAAATAAAACAAAAGAATGAAAAAATAGAAGATAGTGTGAAATATTTCATTGGAGAAATAACTGACCTGGAAAATAGAGCCAAGAAGAATAATTTCAAAATTTTATTGAACTAACTGAAAGCCATGCTCCCAAAAAAAGAGCCTAGACATGATCTTTGAAGAAATTATCAAGGAAACCTGCCCTGATATTCTAGAGGACAAAACAGACATCAAAGAATCTACTGATCACCCCCTGAAAGAGACCCGTAGCAGTAAGCACTCCAACATCCCCAGGGTGGCTGCCAACACAGGTACTTAGATCTGCTTTTCTAAAGGAAAGCAACTCAAAATGGGTTAAAAAGCTTACTTTAATCACTCAAACATATATCCTTTACCTAGTTCAGGGGAAAAAGGTCAGCACCCCAAACTTCAAAGTATACAGACAGAACTTACAAGACAGAGAAACAAACAGATCAAGCAGACAGGCTTCCAAACTGTCCAAACATTACATCAATACCAAATCACAGTTACCAGAGAGGGAAGCATCAAAATTTGGGTTTTCAAAGCCGGGGGGCTCTCAACGGCTACCCAGAGTCTCATCTTGTCAAATCACACAACACTTCTCAAAGTGAGCCCCAAAGCAAAGCCTCACATCAGGGATTATATAGCCTTCTCCTGGCTCAGAGAATGTCACAACCCTCTGGACCAACTGCCCAGTTACACAGCATCAAGGTGTAGGCATTCCTGAAAACCAAGCCTCCTGCCACAGGCTCCATGTGAACACATTCAGCCTATTAGGAGGCAGAGTGTATTTTCAAATCAAGAAAGGTTCTCAGAGTCTCTTAACCCAATCAAAGGGCCTAGGGGCAGGGAAGATCTTTAAATTTGCATTTCCATTACAAGACCCCAAAATGAAAACTGCCTGGAATATGATAGCCAAATTCCAGAATTCCTAGGTCAAGGAGAAAATTTTGCAAGCAGCCAGAAAGAAACAATTCAAGTATTGTGGAAATACAATTAGGATAAAACAATATTTAGCAGCTTTTACATTACAGGATCAAAGGATTTGGAATGTGATATTCTGGAGGGCAAAGGAGCTAGGATTACAGCTAAGAATCACCTACCTAGCAAAACTGAGTATAATCCTTCAGGGGGAAAAATGGATTTTCAATTAGGAATTTCAAGCATTTTTGAGAAAAGAAAAATTTGACTTTCAAATAACAAGACTCAGGAGAAGAATAAAAAGGTAAACAGGAAAAAGAAATCATAAGGGACTTATTAAACTGTTTATATTCCTACATAGGAAGATAATATTTGTAACTCCTAAGACTATACTCATTATACGTAGACAGAGGGCACAGGTGTGAGTTGAATATGAAGGGATGATAATCTAAAAAATAAATTAAAGGGTGAGAAAGGAATGCTTTGGGAGAAAGAGAAAGGGAAAGGTAGAATGTGATAAATTATCTCACATCGGGCAAGAAAAACCTTTTACAGTGGAGGAGAAGAGGGGTAGTTGAAGAAGAGTGAGAGAACCTTCCGCTCATCAGAATTGACTCAAAGAGGGAATAACATACACACTCAATTGGGTATAAAAATGTATCTTGCCCTACAAGAAAGTAGGGGGAAGTGGATAAGAGAGGATGAGGTGATAGATGGGAAGACAGATTGGGGGAGGGGTAGTTAGAAGCAAAACATTTTTGAGAAGGGACAGGGTGAAAGGAAGTTGAGAATAGAATAAATGGGGGTGAGTGGAACAGGATAGAGGGAAATACAGTTAGCAATGGTAACTGTGAAAAAAAATTTTTGAAGCAAGTTTCTCTGTTAAAGGCCTATTTGTCAAACATATAGACAACTGAGTCAAATTTATAAAAATAAGAGCCATTCCCCGATTGATAAATGATTAAAAAATATGATCAGTAGGGGGAGGAGCCAAGATGGCGGAAAGGAAGCAGTAACCTCGCTGAGCTCCTCAGTCACTAAGGCTCAAAGGGTGAATCTGAGTGGAATCCGGAGTGACGGAACCCATTGGAAGACGAAGTGTGGCAGAGTCCAGGCCAGGAGGTTGCCCAGTGTGTCCAGATTGGTCAAGTGCAGAGCGCGTGGTGTCTGCACAGGCCAGACCTAAGAGCAGACAAGCAGACTACACCAGAGAGAGCAAAAGCCCCAGCCTGCAGACTTACCGAGGATGAATCACAGTCATCTCTCGGACGGGTAGGATCATTGGAGTCAGGTAGGAGAGCTGGGCCCTCAGTGGAAAGAGCGGCTTCTCTAGCTGCATTTGGCGCCCAGCCTGGAAGTTTAGAAACTGCCTGCCTGTATAATACAGGGGCTGGAATGGCAAAGTAAATTCTAGCTGCTCAGATCCTCCCATCCCTCCTTCATGAAGCAGAAAACCCAAAGATAAGTCTCCCACCCAGATTGAAATCCCAAGTTAATGGAAATAGCCCCAGGGTTGAGAGTCTCCAAGAAGGGGTGTAACTGAGACAACCAGGAGTCTGAAGAGAAGAGAGGGTGGGGTCCCAACAAGCCCCACCTCTCCTCACCAACAAAAGCCTACTTATAGCCCAGGGGTATAGAGGCAGAAATCTGAAGTGGTCAGAGGCACCCATACCTACTCATCTACATCCTTCATAGACTTCCCTGACTTAGCCATAAACTAGCCACCCAGAGGTATTCAAAGTCAAGGATCAGGCCCTAAACTCATAGCCTGAGAAACTAAGAAACAGGAAGTCACAATGGGAAAAAAAGAAGCTGAGAAGGAGAAGAGGAAGGCAAAAAAGTCTATTTGAGCATACTATGCAGGGCAAGAACAACAAAATACTCAGGACAATATAGACTCTCTACCCACACCTGAGACCACAGAAGGAAACATGATCTGGTCTCAAGCCCAAATAGCATTCCTGGAGGAGCTTAAGAAAAATTTTAAAGACCAAATCAGGGAGGAAGTAACCAACCTGGAAAAACGTCTCAGTGAAGTAATTGGAGAAAATACCTCCCTAAAAAAGGAACTTCAAAAAATAACTGAAGACCGTAATTCGATAAAAATTAGAAACAATCAAATTGAAGCTCAGAACTCTATGATGCAGCAAGAGTCAATCAAACAAAACAAGACAATCAAAAAATTGCAAGAAAATGTAAAATATCTCACTGGAAAAATAACTGACCTAGAGAACAGATCCAGGAGAGACAACCTAAGAATTATTGGTCTACCGGAAAGCCATGATGAAAAAAGCAGCCTAGACAACATCCTCCAAGAGATTGTCAAAGAAAACTGTCCTGAGGTCCTGGAATCAGAAGATAAAATAACTATCGACAGAATTCACCGGACTCCTCCTGAGAGAGATCCCAAACTGAAAACTCCAAGAAATATAGTAGCCAAATTCCAGAATTACAAGATTAAAGAAAAAATTCTACAAGCAGCCAAAAAGAAACAATTCAAATATCGAGGAACTACAGTTAGGATCACACAGGACCTAGCAGCTTCTACATTAAAAGCGGAGGGACTGGAATTTGATATTTCGTAGGGCAAGAGAGCTAGGACTACAACCAAGGATTAACTACCCAGCAAAACTGAGCATAATCTTCCAGGCAAGGAGATGGTTGTTTAATGAAATAAGGGACTTCCAGATGTTCCTGATGAAAAAGCCAGAGCTCAATGGAAAATTTGATCTCCAATTACAAGACTCAAGAAAGACATAAAAAGGTAAACAAGAGAAACACAGATTCACACATACATAAGTGCACACACCCACACCCACAAACACACACTCATTACTTGGGATGCAACAAGAGCAAAATGTTCACATCCCTATATGTGGAGCTGATAACTGTCAATATTCAAAATCTTTATGATTATCATGACCTTCAAAAGGGTTATACTTAGATAGAGGGTGTGGGTATGAATGCACTAACCTGATGTCTAAAAAAAAAAAAAACCTATTAAGGGGATCAAAGAGACTGTAATGGGAAAAAGGAAAGGATTAGATAGGAAAAGGTAAAACATGCCATCTGAAGGGACATTAAAACACTACAGAAGAGGGGAAAGAAAGAGGGAGAGGAACATCATTTAAACGCTATTCTCACTGGTTCTGGTTCAAAGAGGGATCAACTTAAATCAGTGAAGTTTAAGATTTTAATGTGAATAGACACATAAATTCATTAAATAGAGGAAAAGGAGGGAGGGAGAGGAGCAATGTTTGAAATTTACTCTCATTGGTTTGGAATCAAATGGGGAGTAATTCACTCTGATAAGTATAAAAACTTATTTTGTCCTGTAGAAAGCAGAAGGGTAAGGGGGGGGGTGAAAAAGAGGAGACTAAAGGGGGGGATTAGAAGAGAGGGAAACAGTAATAAGGGGAAAGGGTAGGTTAAGAAGAGGGATCACTGGGTGGGAACACTGAGGGAGGGGGTGGTCAAAAGCGAAAACTTCAAGGAGGGGAAGGGAGAAGGAAGAAACAAAAACATAAACAGGGGAGGGAATAGGATGGAGGGGAAGAGACAGATAGTCATTATTACTGTGAATGTGAATGGGATGAACTCTCCCATAAAACAGAGGCGGATAGCAGAATGGATTAAAAACCATAATCCTACAATATGCTGTCTACAAGAAACACATTTGAAACAAAGGGATACCCACAGGGTAAGGGTAAAAGGTTGGAGTAAAATTCATTATGCCTCAGCTAAAGTAAAAAAAGCAGGGGTAGCAATACTTATCTCAGATAAAGCAAAAGCAAAAATAGATCTAATTAAAAGATATAAGGAAGGAAACTATATCCTACTAAAAGGCACCATCAAGAATGAAGCAATATCACTACTTAATATATATGCACCAAGTGGTATAGCATCTAAATTCCTAGAGGAGAAGTTAAAGGAATTAGAGGAAGAAATAGATAGCAAAACTATACTAGTGGGGGACCTTAATCGTCCCCTCTCTGAACTCGATAAATCTAACCTCAAAATAAACAAGAAAGAAGTTAAGGAGGTGAATAGAATCTTAGAGAGACTAGATATGATGGATCTCTGGAGAAAACTGAATGGGGATAAAAAGGAATTTACTTTCTTCTCAGCGGTGCATGGTACATACACAAAAATAGACCATGTACTAGGGCATAAAAACCTCACAATCCAGTGCAGAAAAGCAGAAATATTAAGCGCATCATTCTCAGATCATGATGCAATAAAAATTATATGCAATAAAGGGCCATGGAAAGATAGACTAAAAACTAATTGGAAATTAAACAATTTAATCCTTAAAAATCGGTGGGTCAAATAAGAAATTATAGAAACAATCAATAATTTCATTCAAGAGAATGATAATAATGAAACAACATACCAAAATTTGTGGGATGCACTAAAGGCAGTTCTCAGGGGAAGTTTTATATCCCTGAGTGCATACTTAATTAAAGCAGAGAGAAGGGAGGTCAATGAATTGGACATGCAATTGAAAAAGCTAGAAAAAAACAAATTGAAAATCCCCAATTTAGTACTAAATTAGAAATATTGAAAACCAAAGGAGAGATTAATAAAATTGAAATTAAGAAAACTATTGAATTAATAAATAAAACTAAGAGCTGGTTTTATGAAAAAATCAACAAAATTGATAGACCCTTAGTCAATATGATAAAAAAAAGAAAGAAGAAAACCAAATTATGAATATCAAAAATAAAAAGGGTGAATCTACCTCCAATGAAGAGGAAATCAAAATAATAATGAGGAATTATTTTTCCCAATTGTATGCACATAAATATGACAATCTTAGTGAAATGGATGAATATTTACAAAATCACAAGTTGCCCAGATTAACTGAAGAGGAAGTGAATTACCTAAATAACCCCATCTCAGAAAAAGAAATCAAACAAGCCATCAAAGAACTCCCTAGGAAAAAATCTCCAGGGCCAGATGGGTTTACTAGTGAATTCTATCAAACATTTAAAGAACAATTGATTCCAATACTCTACAAACTATTTGGGAAAATTAGTGAAGAAGGAGTCCTACCAAACTCTTTCTATGACACAAATATGGTACTGATTCCTAAATCAGGAAGAGATAAAACAGAGAAAGAAAATTATAGACCAATTTCCCTCATGAATTTAGATGCAAAAATTCTAAATAAAATATTAGCCAAAAGACTCCAACAACTTATCACAAAAATAATACACTCTGATCAGGTAGGATTCATTCCAGGAATGCAAGAATGGTTTAATATTAGGAAAACCATCAGTATAATTGAGCACATCAACAATAAAACTAGCAGAAACCACATGATCATCTCATTAGATGCAGAAAAGGCTTTTGACAAACACCCATTCCTATTAAAAACACTAGAAAGTATAGGAATAAATGGAGCCTTCCTCAAAATAGTTGATAGCATCTATTTAAAACCATCAGCAAGTATTATATGCAATGGGGATAAACTAGAAGCCTTTCCAATAAGATCAGGAGTGAAAAAAGGGTGTCCACTATCACCCCTCTTATTCAATCTGGTACTAGAAACACTAGCAGTAGCAATTAGAGAAGAAAAAGAAATCAAAGGAATCAAATTAGGAAAAGAAGTGACCACTCTTTGCAGATGATATGATGATATACTTAGAGAATCCTAGAGAATCAAGTAAAAAACTACTAGAGACAATAAATAAATTTGGCAAAGTTGCAGGATATAAAATAAACCCACATAAATCCTCAGCATTCCTGTACATCTCTAATGAAACTCAACAGCAAGAGATAGAAAGAGAAATCCCATTTAAAGTCACTGTAGACATTATAAAATATTTGGGAATCTACTTGCCAAACAAACCCAGAATCTATATGATCACAACTACAAAACACTTCTCACACAAATAAAAGCAGATCTAAATAGTTGGAAAAATATCAATTGCTCATGGCTGGGTCGAGCTAATATAATAAAAATGACAATTTTACCCAAACTAAACTATATATTTAGTGCCATACCAATCAGTTTACCAAAAAACTACTTTCTAGAGTTAGACAAAATAATAACAAAATTTATTTGGAAAAACAAACAGTCTAGAATATCAAGGGAATTAATGAAAAGAAACACTAGGGAAGGTGGACTAGCTATGCCAGATCTTAATCTGTATTATACAGCAGCAGTCATCAAAACTGCTTGGTACTGGCAGAGGTGTAGAGTAGTGGATCAATGGAATAGATTAGGTGCAGGAGACCCAGCAGTCAATGAATATAGCAATCTATTGTTCGATAAACCCAAAGACCCCAGTTTTTGGGATAAGAATGCACTATTTGACAAAAACTGCTGGGAAAACTGGAATACAGTATGGCAGAAACTGGGCATAGACCATTATCTAACACCATATACCAGAATCAAGTCTAAATGGGTGCATGATCTAGGTGTAAAGGATGATACTGTAAGCAATTTGGGAAAGCAAGGAATGGTTTACCTGACAGATCTGTGGAGAGGGGAAGACTTTAGGACCAAACAGGAATTAGAGAGCATTATAAAATTCAAAATGGATAATTTTGATTACATTAAATTGAAAAGCTTCTGTACAAACAAAGCCAATGTAACCAAGATCAAGAGGGAGGTGGGAAATTGGGAAAGAATTTTTACAACTTGTGTCTCTGATAAAGGACTCATCTCTAAAATTTATAGCGAATTGAGCCAAATCTATATGAATACAAGTCATTCCCCAATTGATAAGTGGTCAAAGGATATGAACAGGAAATTTTCAGAGAAAGAAATTAAAGACATCTATAAGCATATGAAGAAATGCTCTAAATCACTATTAATTAGAGAAATGCAAATCAAAACAACTCTGAGATACCACATCCCTCCAGTCAAATTGGCTAAGATGACAAAACAAGAAAGTGACAAATGCTGGAGAGGATGTGGACAAATTGGAACACTAATACATTGCTGGTGGAGTTGTGAACTTATCCAACCATTCTGGAGAGCAATCTGGAATTATGCCCAAAGGATTATAAATAAATTCATGTCCTTTGACCCAGCCATACCACTTCTAGGGTTATATCCCAAAGAGATCATAGAAGTGGGAGGAAGACTCATATGTACAAAAATATTTTAGCAGCCCTTTTTGTGGTTGCAAAGAATTGGAAACTGAAGGGGTGCCCATCAATTGGGGAATGGCTAAACAAGTTGTGGTATATGAATGTAATGGAATATTATTGTGCTATAAGAAATGAAGAGGTGACGGATTTCATAATTACTTGGAGAGACTTATACAAACTGATGCTGAGCGAGAAGAGTAGAATCAGAAGAAATTTGTATACAGTCACAGACATACCATATCTGTGATGACCAACTATGACAGACTGGACTCTTTTCAGCAATGCAGTGATATAAGTTAATCCTGAATGACTCAAGAAAGTGAGAAATGCACCATCCAGAGATATAACTAGAAAGAACTGAGCCTGAATCCTGATGGAAGCAAACTAAATTATCTTTTTCTTTTCATTGTTTGGTTTTATTTCTTCTTTACCATCTTTCATCCCACCTAGTACAATACACCTTTGTAATTGGAATAATGTCTAATATGAATGTATTTGCAGATCCTATACTGGACTATATGCTGTCGTGTGGGGAGGGGGGAGGGAAGTAAAGGAAATTTGGAAAAAAAAAAAGAATTTTCTAGCCAAAAAAAAGAAATAAAGAACAGATTGAATAATTGAAAAAAAATATGGTCAGTTTTCAGATGAAATAATCAAAGCTATCTATAGCCATATGAAAAAATACTCTAACTCACTATTGATTAAATTACTACAAATTAAAACAATTCTGAGGTAATACCTCATACTATTAGATTGGCTAATAGTACAGAAAAGGAAAATGACAAATGTTGGAGGGATCAGGGGAAAAATTTTAGACATTAATTGTGGAGTTTTGGAATGATTCAACCATTCTGTGGAATAATTTGGAACTATGCCCAAAGGGCTACAAAACCATGCATATACCACCCTGTGAGTAAGCAATACCATTACAAGTCTGTATACCAAAAGATATTTTTTTTAAAAAGGACCTGTATGTGCAAATATATTTATAGCAACTCTCTTCTAGGGGCAAATAATTAGAAATTGAGGGGATGCCCATCAATTGGATAATGGCTGAACAAATAGTGGTATGTGATTATGATGAAATACTTTTGAAATGATGAGCAGGATGCTCTCACAGAAACTTAGAAAGACTTTATGCAAAGAAAGATGCAAAGTAAAATGCACTTGTACAAAATAACAGATATATTGTAGGATGATCAGCTGTGACTGACATAGCTATTCTCAGAAATACAATGATCCAAGACAACTCTAAAGGACTTAGGATGAAAAAATGCTATCCCTCCCCAGACAAAGAACTGATGGTGTATGAATGCAGATTGAAGCATACTTTTTAAAAAAGTTATTTTTCTTGAGATTTTTTTGTCTATGTTTTCTTTCACAACATGACTATTATGGAAGTGTTCTGCATGACTATACTTGTATAACCTATATCAAATTGCTTGCTGTCTAAATGAGGGAGGAGTGGGAAGGGAGAGAATTTGGAACTCAAGGTTTTAAAAATTAATGTTAAAAATGTTTTTACATGTAACTCAGGAAGAATAAACTACTAAAGAAAAAAAAACGAGGGTATTTTCTGAGCTGCCTAATGAGGAATGAGAGGCAGAAACTCAGGAAATTTGATTCTGTGCCACAACAAGTGAGTGGGTAAGTGTGGGAGCAATATTGGTCTCTGATTCAGTTAAGTCTTAGTTTACATGTATTCTGGATCTGAGAACCTTACCACTCAAACCACTTTTTACTGAAGAGGTTTTGGGGAGTAAAGAGAGACTCAGAGCATGATTTAGAGCTGGAAGGGACTGCAGAGATTCCAATACCCTGCATTTTGTAAATGAACCCAGGGAAAAAGAACCCAGGGAGGTTGTGACTTGCCTAAAGTCACACGGTTAGTAAGGTGGGAGTTGAACTCAGGTTTTCTAATTCCAGAATAATGCTTTTGCTATTGAATCACACTGCCTCCTAAATGAATGTGAGACAATTTAAGTACCTATGACTTGATACATGTGAACTCAGAGAAAGATACACATAAAGTGCCTTTGAAAAATACCATATTGCTTCCTAGAAAGCATTCACCAAGTTCATGATTTTCTTTTTAAAAAAATTCAAAGATTTTATTGACTTATAGTTGGCAATAAAGAAAGGGAAAGGGAGAAAATAAAAGAAGCTGCTAGTGGAAAAAAAAGGCCTTTTATTCCTACATGGTCCTTGGATTTGGGGGACATTTTGTTTGTTTATTTTTAATGCTCTCAATATTGGCACCGTCTCTCAAGTTACACCACCAACCTTAAGCAACCGGGGAGAAAGAGATTGGAAATGACTGCTCTGTAAATCCTATCCCCTTTCCTTCAACCTCCAGCACCTGACAGGCAGTCATGTACTATTTTTATATCCCTTCTAAGTGCCCCTTATCCCTCTTCCACCACAAATATAACTGCTAGGAGTCACATACACAGTCAGGAGCTGTGTAGCCCTTATGTGGGAAATGATTTAACAGAGAGTTACAAAATTTCTTGGCACTTGACATCTACAAAATTAATGAGAATAACAAATCAACCTGGTACCAAAACGGGAAAGTTTTTCTCTTTTTAGGAAGTCCTGAAGTATCTAGGTCTACTGATTGTAAGGCAAAATAATTGAATTTATCATGACACTAATATGTGCCATTTATTAGTATGTCATGATATACAAATAAATATATTAATCTATCATAAATTTAAAATAATTTTTGCATGAAAAGGTACCAAATCATAAGCAACAGGAGAGAGGCAGAATGGCTTAGTACATTGAGGTTGAGTAAGGAAAACCTGAGTCCAAGTCCTGTCTCCAACACAGTTAACTATGCATCACCATCAAGTTACTTTGTGCAACTCTCCCTCACTAAGTCATGACACATGAAGTCATTGGTCATCTTCAGAAACAAAGGATGCACAACACAGAACCATTATCAAGATGCATCTGTAGAATAAGGTTCCACACTAGGAGTTTCTCATACTTGATAAAATAATAGTTTTGTACCCCCAACAAAAAGAAGTCAATCAGATAATTGACTATGACTGGTTAATAAATCAGGAGTCTGAGCGTCTCCTGATACCTGGTTTCTATTTTAAGTTTGAACCCAGAATATGCCCCTGAATAATTTAGTTCTCACATTTCTTTTCAGTTCTTCAGCTATAATGGAAGAGGGGAGAGGGAAGATAACTTTTCTACTTAGATAAAAGTCTATGCCTGATCCAAGACACATTTTAAAAAAATATGTGAGAAAAAGTAGATATAAAATACTGAGGTTCTGATAAGAAAGTTCTTCATCCAGAAATACCTCATTTATTGAAGCCTGAGATTTGAAAGGAGTCAGTATTTTCCAAATAAATAATATCTACCTTTTAAAGGACCAAGGCTCTTTTGTATTGACACTATTTCTTATATGATTCTCTAGGGCATTGGATTTAATGCCTCAGACATTAGCTCTGTGCCCTAAATAAGTCATTTAACCTCTCTGTGCCTCAGTTTCCTCATCTGTAAATTGAGAAGATTGGACTTCTTGACTTCTATTACCCCTTCTAGCCCTAAATCAATTAATCTAATTATATATTCCCTTGTCTTCTTACACAGAACCAACCTAATATATTTTAGGAAACAAACATTTATTAAGTGTCTTCTATGTGCCAGGAATAGTACTAAATGCTTTACAAATACTATCTAATTTGATCCTCTCAGCAACGCTGGCAAGTTGGCACTATTATTATCCCAATTTTACAGCTTTCGAAACTGAAGCAAATAGAAGTTAAGTGACTTGCTCAGGGTCAGGCAACCCGTAAGTGTAGGATGCTGAGTTTGAACTTGGGTCTTCCTGGGGGATAAATAGGAGAGAAATAGGCGATGAATTTTTCAGTTTTGGAAATATAGTGCCTTCCTATAAATGTATGGATAGCTCTTGGAGCTGAATACTGGAGAACTGAGAATTTAGGGGAAGAAAGGAAGCCAGGATTAGGAGGAGTAAGAGTCAAGAAGGAAGAGGGAAAGGACAAGGCAGTTGTATCTGTTCAGGAATTTTTTTTATTATTTTTAAAATTTATTCATTTATTTATTTATTTTTGGTTTTTATAGGGGGGAAGGTAGAGCAATTGGGGTTAAGTGACTTGCCCAAGGTCACACAGCTAGTTTTTTTTGTGTTAAGTATCTGAGGCTGGGTTTGAACTCAGGTCCTCCTGACTCCAGGGCTGGTGCTCTATTCACTGTGCCACCTGGCTGCCTAATCTGTTCAGGAATTCTAAGAAATGAGGATCTCTGGTACTAAAAGGTTTATGAGCAAGTAAAAGGATTGACTTTTGCCTTCACCAGATAAGAAGAGAACCAGTGGGCATGCCTTTGGGTGTTAACTACCACCATTTATGGAGGGATATTGCAATTAAAAAAAAAAACTTTTGTATGTGCTTTTTATAGATTTTCTATCTTCTCCTTCAATATCAGATTGTCACTTCTTGCTGCTGTCAGCGTGTCTGCCTCTTGCACTTCCCCTTTGTCTCATTTGCTGTTGCTAATCTATTTTAGATTGGGAAAACAGACGAGCAAGATTCCAAAAAAAATTGTCTAAAGTAGGAGTAAGTAGATTTTGAGTGAGGAACTGAGGGGCTTTCCTACGAGTAAGATACATAAGTATTAATACTGTATATGATTAAAGGCAGAGTGATACAGAGGTGAGCACTGACATTAAGCCATGGGGCTCAAGTTCAAAATATGACTCTACCACTTTATGTCTGTGTGACCATGGGCAAGCTGCTGTTAGGTTCCCATTTTAGCCTTAGTTTTCTCGCCTGTAAAATGAAGGCAGTGAACTTGACAAACTTGGTGACCTTTAAAATCCCTTCCACCTCTAAATGTATGTCTTTGTGAAACCTATTTTTGACTTTTTGGTGACCTTTCTTGCTACTTTCTTTAATAATAGAATCATAAGAAATTACACATGAATGGAATCTTAGAAATATAATCCTGTGTTTCTAAAGTGCTTATTCTTGGCAGATTTTATTAGTGCTAAAATCTTTTCCAACCAAAAAAAAATCCCTATTTCTCAAAATCCATAGCCACATGAAATTGACCTGCACTTTCCATCTTTCCTGTTCCTCCAAAACCTGGATTTTTTTTTCCTTTTTCCCAGTTACCAGTTCCTCATTAACCAATCCAGGAACTAATTTAGAAAGATCTATGGCAAAAAATTTAGACATTTGGGGGCAGCTAGGTGGTGCAGTGAATAGAGCAACAGCCCTGGAGTCAGGAGGACCTGAGTTCAAATCTGAGTTCAAATCCGGCCTTAGACACTTGACACATTTACTAGCCATGTGACCTTGGGCAAGTTGCTTAACTCCAATTGTCCTCCAAAAAAAGGTAAAAAGAATTTAGACATTTTACTTTAAATCTGGAAAATCCTGCTGTAATCCATTCTATCAATACTATAGATGAGAAAATTGAGTCTAAGGGGACAAATGACCTGCCCATGGTCACAGAGTTTGTTAGTGCCCAAGCCAGAATTAGATCCCACTTCTCCTGACTTGATCCAGCACCCTCGGTTGCTGGCTGTGTAATGAACAGTTGAAGCTGTCACATAAATGACCTCTGAATCATTGAGGTGTTGCTGTAAATATACCATGTTGCATCCATTATCATTTGAGCCTCACAGCAACTTTAACAAGAGTCATCCCCTGGTATCAGATGGAGTGCTGAATTTGGATTTGGGGGACCTGGCTTTAGACCCCACCTCTGACACTCATTCATTAGCTGTGTCAATGTGGACATCTTGCAATCTCTCTGAACCTTAATTCTCTAATACTTTCTGCCAAGTTATACAAAGACTACACACACCACTAGAATGAGAAAACCAGGAAGGTAGAAAAGGACCAAGTTATATAGGTGTTTAAAAGCCAAACTTATAATTTTATATGACCCTGGAAGTAATAAGGAATCATTGGAGTTTAATGAGTAGGAGTGGGAAGAGGCCTATATGTTTAGGACAATATATTTGGCACCAGAGTGAAGGATGGACTAGAGTGAGAAGAGCCTTGAGTCAGGGATTCCAACCAAAGGGTTATTGTAGAAGGCAAGAGATGATAAGGTCTTGCACTCAGTAGAAAGAAGGTATTACTACTAGAGATAGTTTTATCTTCATTTTGTTTTGTTTTGTTTTGTTTTGTTGTGTTGTGTTGTGTTTTTAAGCAATTGGGGTTAAGTAACTTGCTCAAGGTTGCACGGCTAGTCATTATTTATGTGTAGGCGCTCATTTTCCAGGGTTGGTTTCAATCCCGGGTCATCCCAACTCCAAGGCCAGTGCTCTTACTCACTGCGCCACCTAGCCGCCCCATTTTATCTTCATTTTACCCACAAGGAAACTGAGATTCAGAGAGGGATTTATCCACAGTCAAACTGCTAGTAAGAATTGGGTAGGATTTCAACCCATGTCTCTGATGATTTCAAGTTCAGTGGAAATATACTATTAGACTATACAGTTTCCTTTGCTTACAAATCCTCTGCCATGTGGATAACTGGGATCTACTGACATTTGCAATTACATTTCTGATGTTTTGTAACAGATCAAACTGTGTAGTGGCAGAATTAGAATGTGGTGTTTTTGTCTTACTGTGCCAGGCTCCTATTGCCAAACTGTGGAAATGGTGCCAGGATAGCAGACATTCACCTTCATTAGTCCATCCCTAAGGAGGAATAATACTTTTAAAAGGGGCATGAATCAGAAGATGGTGGTGTACTAGTGTCTCATGGCTTTCCATTTAAGTCTGATACTTGTCACAAACTGAAATTTGGATTTTTAAGGAGAAAAAGCATTAAAGCATCTGTATTTTTTTCTCTCCCTGATACCATAAGAAAAGCCTAAACTAAACTATCTTTTTTATTTTATTGAAACATGTTTTTGTCTTCCTTGATAAAATTCATGTATTTATGTTGCTGTTCCTCTAGTGGATGAAATGGTTTCAAACATTACAGGAGAAACATTAACATCATTTCTTCCATAGCAGAAAGGAGAATATCTCTAATACCTACTAATTCAACACGAACTCTGTGATTCTGATATCTAAAGGATATTTTAAGGGATCTTTATCTTCTTATAGCCCCAACCAGAAGAGCAACTAGACTTGGTGTCATTAAGAACTGGGTTAAAATCCTGTTTCTTACACTCACTAGTTAAGTGTCTGTGGACACATTATTTAACTTTGAGTTTCAGACACTTTCCTAAGACTAAAAATTGTAGATAGATTTTTAATCTGCTCAGATAGAATTCCCACAATGATGACCATTGAATGATATTGTCATATATTGACATAGATCCCTATCTTAACAATTCCATCTATCAT